>JAOEHT020113926.1:0-12637 GCA_025448195.2 Parazoanthus atlanticus | reverse complement strand
CCTAAAGGCGTTTTAGTTGATTTTCAGCCATTAAAAAATATATGGCAGTTAAGAACAAAATAAGAACATTTTGAACCACTATAAAGATTTTTCGGTGGTAGTTTTAAATAGTGACGTTTCAAGGATAGGAACACAGACAAACTACAGTGTACAAAACTGACGCCGAAGCAGACTTCACAAAAAAATGCTTCAGTTATAGTGGAGCAGCATTATGGAATTCTATTCCTGGTGACATAGGAGATCGCGAAATTTGCGTAGCTTTAGAATGAGTGTAAATAATGCTATGTCGGTAAATTTAATGTTGTATGATTGATTCCATATGGGTTTAAAAAAAACTTCACATCCATTCCGCTGTCTAGATCAATACGTTCAGTGAGCAATTGACCGACGCAGAGCCGACACGGCGGCTCCGAAAACCATGATTTTACCGTGGTAGAATAAAGGGTTTCATTCACCAAACTGAAAATTGAACTATCAGAAACTAACGATCCCCGATACACAGCCCAACAATGCGCGCACCAAACTACTCCCACCGCGTGTCGGGGACAGGACTCGTCAGCGCAATGACGGCAATCTCTCTGCAGCCCGGTTTGTTCATTTCTTGCTCGAGTTTCACGAGGTTTGTTCAAAGAGTTTATTGCCGAATGGCCATCGAGCGAACGAAAACATGACGAAACGACTTCGAAAGCCGCACCCAGACTTGGCACCCGATGGGCATGCGCGAACAGTTCCCAGTTCGTCGGGGGGGGAGAAAATTCAATGCTGTGCAGCATAATTTCCCCCTTTTCCGAAACAATCGCCAGTTTCACATCGTCAACATTCGCCTCGGCTTTGGTTACTTTTCACGAATCGTCAAAAGGGATACTCATTTTATTCAAAAATGGGATGATGGTAATATTTATGGTTTTCAAAGTACCCAAGTATCAAAGGATATTTTAGAAATTTCAAACAAAAATGAAATTATCAGTTCATTTCCTCTTATCAATTAACTTTTCACTTTTTAATTGCAAAAAGCCTTTGCACACCTTAATTATATTTGGCATGTTAATTTTTTTTGTCTGTCAATATTTGGCACTCTTTTTCCATCTTTTGCTTGCAATGCTTTGTAATTGTGAATGGCTTTTCATATCAATTTTCACGAACATCCAAAACCCTTCTATCTGGTTGAACCACAAATAAACATGCAAAACTATATCTTCTAACAAAATCTTTATTTTGAACTTTTTACATACACAACTTTTTGTCAACTTGAGAAAATAGATTTATAAAGAAGCAGCGCACAAGTAGCAACGCCAGAAAAAGATTAGGCTATACAAATCTAAACAACACTTTGTCCGTCCATTTTGTTATCTTTATGGTTTTCTTTGCTTTTTTTTTTTGAGGCTGAAGAAGTAGTCTTTGTCAGTCCAAGATGGTGGTAGTCGAGATTTTTAAAAGTCAATTTAGAAGCATTTGCGGTGAACAATGCTTGGGCCGGATTCGTCATACTCCTGCTTGGAGATCCACATCTGTTGGAAGGTGGAGAGAGAGGCGAGGATGGAGCCACCAATCCATACAGAGTACTTCCTCTCTGGTGGGGCAATGATCTTGATCTTCATGGTTGGGGGAGCAAGGGCAGAAATTTCCTTCTGCATCCTGTCAGCAATACCTGGGTACATGGTTGAACCACCAGACAGCACGGTGTTGGCATAAAGATCCTTACGGATATCAACGTCGCACTTCATGATGGAGTTGTAAGTGGTCTCGTGGATACCAGCAGATTCCATTCCCAAGAAAGCAGGCTGGAACATGGCCTCTGGGCATCGGAATCGCTCATTTCCAATGGTAATAACTTGTCCATCCGGAAGCTCGTAGCTCTTCTCAAGACTGGAGCTGCTGGCAGCTGTCTGCATCTCCTGCTCAAAGTCAAGAGCAACATAGCAAAGCTTCTCTTTGATGTCACGCACAATCTCACGCTCAGCTGTGGTAGTGAAAGAGTAGCCTCGCTCGGTCAGGATCTTCATTAGGTAGTCAGTCAAATCCCTACCAGCCAGATCGAGACGGAGGATGGCATGGGGAAGGGCATAACCCTCATAGATTGGTACTGTGTGGGTGACACCATCTCCAGAGTCCATGACAATACCAGTGGTACGACCAGAGGCATACAGCGACAGCACGGCCTGGATAGCCACATACATGGCTGGTGTGTTGAAGGTCTCGAACATGATCTAAAAAAATTAAAACAAGTTTTTACAATAAATCTCTCATTGAAATATCACAGTTTAACAAAACCCAAAAATCTATGGCTTGAAGAACGCAAGGAAAAAGTTTGCTCCAAACCAGAACGGTTGTAATTGTTCTCATATACATGCATTATAATAAATTTTGACCGTCGATCAGCACCGCGGGCTCAATTACAAAAATCCCGCAGATCGGTTAAAAATAAACTATCATTAAAACTACAATTTTTCTTTCTTGCTTTCAGATAATTGCGAGTGCAACAAACTTGAAAGGGTCGACCGTGTTTCGAGACCTCGAATCATAACAACAAGAAAGATGAAGTGAAGTGAAGAAGTCAAAGCTCTTCGCTTATTATAAATAATAAAATACAAGTTTACAACGACGATAAAACCACGCTGGGGAACAGTAATCCAGCCGGGAGCTGCCAGGAAACAGTTGAAAAACTAATTCACACAATGAAGGATAATGATAAACTCATAATAAAATAAGCTATAAGGAACAAATTCTCGAAAAAAAAATCTGCCACGAGTTTGGAAATATTTGGTAATGTTATTAATATTCACAAAGGAAATTAATGCAAACGGTCGACGACTTCCAGAACGAGCATCTGACCAATCAGCTTCTTTTGCTTCCATAAATGGCCATAACTCAGTCCGTTTACACTAGACTCATCCGATTTCCTTGTCACGACCGAATATTTAATTTGCTGTGGTGGAAAATTCTGTTTCGAACTGCAAAAGTTACAACAACTTCGAGAATTAGCAAAAGGCAAATTAAATGTCCAAGCGTTCTCTCAAGACAAACGCAGATTTTAACCGCAGTGCATCTCTTGACAAAAAATAGTATATTCATTTCAGTGACATTGATTTTTTCAACAGAGTACGTGCAACTGTCTCGAACCCTGCAGATTCTATGGATCATCGAAAATCTTAAGATCGTTCTTGTGGCCATTACCATTTTAAAAAGACTACCGTATTTTGCTCTCAGCAGGTAAAGGAAATGGCACGCGTCGTTCCAATGGAAGCAACTAGACTGTAGTTTCGATACTCTGCGCTTTGCAGAACAAGCTCCAGACGAGAAAATATAGAAATAATGAGCTGGCTTCGTTTCCTAACAAATTTTCTTAACCGTTCTATCAACTATCTTGTTTTTCTACCACTCGAACTCGAAGGCCTGGAGAAAAAAGCTATACACATTGCTCAAGGCAAATTTGACATTTCACCCGTTCAACACGTATACACACTTGCAACTTCCACGTGAAACAGTCGAGAAAATATAATTAATAATCTTTAAAGAAACACAATTTCAAAGAAAACCACAGCAAAAGTTGCACAAGGCCTGGTATTTCGATTTAACTAACTTTAGTGCCACACAATCTAAAACTACAGAAATTTTATGAGAACGAGTATTTCTGACTAACACCGAGCTGAGCTGGGTAACGCCTTCTTTTCACCGCCGCCTTACTTGTTCGAGCTACGGGGATGCGATCAAACTAAATACAATTTTTACAATATGAAACCTCAGCTTACCTGTGTCATTTTTTCTCTGTTAGCTTTGGGGTTAAGGGGAGCTTCTGTCAGCAAGACGGGGTGTTCTTCTGGAGCAACTCGAAGTTCATTGTAGAAAGTGTGATGCCAGATCTGAAAGAAGAAGAAATGTATGAGCGAGGGGGCAAGGTTTTCTACCCGGTTTGATAACAAAACTGCTTCTTTTAGATAAACAAAAATTTACCTTCTCCATGTCATCCCAGTTTGTGACAATTCCGTGTTCGATGGGGTATTTTAGCGTGAGGATACCTCTCTTGCTCTGAGCTTCATCGCCGACGTACGAGTCTTTCTGGCCCATACCAACCATCACACCTTGATGGCGAGGACGGCCAACGATGGAGGGGAAAACTGCTCGTGGTGCGTCGTCTCCAGCAAAACCGGCCTTGCACATACCGGAGCCATTGTCGATGACCAAAGCTGCAACATCCTCATCAGCCATTGTGATATTTTTGTTTGTTGAGTACAAGATACTAACACAGCCAACTCCTCTTTGCTTATGCCTCAAAGACAAGCCCAGCTATTCTGCACCTGAGTTTTAAAAGGACCGAGACAATATGCACCAGAAACGTTACCATATTTGGTAATGTGTTTGTACCAGTTTATATTAAGCAATTATTACGGCTGACGGGGTGGCCACGGGGGAATATCGTGGCAGTAACTGACGTGACCTGCCAGCACCGGAAAGTAAGGGGAACTGGTAACTATTTTAAAAATTTCCAGCCCTAGCATAATTCCGGACGAATACCCTTCCTATTCTGCAATCCGAGGAAATTTACAAAAGGAAATATTTTCAGATTAATCGAATAAATTGAAGTAAATCGACTGAGTTTTTATTGGTGTCGGGTTATGAGCGGCTAAAAATGACTGTTATCTCATTGTAGAAAAGTTTGTCTCCAACATGACGTAATCAATATTTTTTATATTTATGCAGCTCGACAAAATTCAACTTAAAAGCTTGCGGAAAGGAGCGAGCAAGTTTATTCCAAGCCTTATAAGGCCAAAATGTGTTGTACACAAAGCAAGAAAATTTCAACCGGACGATTTGTGGGCGATACACGGTGAACTGAGTCCGAGAAATGACAAGGATTCCAGCTCGTTTCACAACTCCCGACTTGCAGCTCAAAAGTTGGTTTGCAATACCTTATTTGGTCTCTCAGAAAACCAAGGAGGTCAACAAAAACAAACCGAAGTTAGCTGAAAAATAGTAAACAAACGAGAAAGTAGAAAGGTCTACCTTCAGTAAATAATTGTCTGCGCAAATATCACATGTACAAAAGTATATCATTTGCACCCAGACAATTTTCAGAACATTTGCATATATGCATATTTAAAAATTCGAGAAACAAGCTGCTCAACCAGGAAAACGCCCCGAAATATCTAGAATATATAGAACATGTTCTTTAGATAAACTTTACGTTCTTCAGACAATCAGTCCTTTGAAGAAACAATAAATCTGTGAGACTGTGCCAAAATCAATCAAATTATTATCAGCAGATTCACAGTCAAAAAGATTTGCAATGCAGAGGCGTTGCTGAAAGAGAGTGAGAAATAAATATTTTATGTGAATAAGTCTCGCAAACTTCGTTATGCCCTACCGAACTCTACTACTTTCTCCAGTCTGTGGATGTTTTTAAGACTAAACTCGAGACACATCTGTTTAAATTAGCTTTTAATCTACCATGAAATATTTTTATCATTTTCACGACTGAACTATAATTTTAACAAATAATTATTGTAAAAATCATTGAGAGACTTATAGTACAATGCGTCTTAAGAACTGTATATTATTAGTATTGTTGTTACTATTCAATGCAGAGAAACACTCTTTTTGATAAACGTTTTGCTGGACGGAAGTCAAACAAGGCACGTTCAGACTGTTGCTGATGCAATATTTCAACACAGGCCAGTTGTGACGACACGTCTTCCTCTGTTGGGTATGGTCAGGAACTTGTGTCACTGTGGTCACAGAGGCATGCACATCTGTGCTGATACCGGCTCCTATATTTCCAAAGAAGAGTATTTTATTTTAAAACCTCTAATTTCAAAGTTTCCAACTTTTTCAGGAAAATTTCCGCTATTGAAAACTTATCACATCACCTTTCAAACAGAGTTTCACTTTCTCAGGCATTTTTTTCAGATAGTTTTCATTAGGCCTTGGGAAACAAGAGACACGTGTCAAAGTGATAACAGCATTGCATGGCGCCGGATTAAAATACTAATGATCGGAATGCAGAGAAAGAACTTTTCCAAGCAAAGTAATGTAAAAACACACAGAGTTTTATTCAAAATTGAAAACAAATCAGCTTTTGAAGCTCGCGTTTTTATCTCTTCAGATAGGTATATTTATCGTATCAAAAATACTGAGCGGAAGTGTTTGAAGCGAAAAGCTATTAGCATTTTGATGTAAGTGTCAGTAGAACAAAAAGAACTCGAGAGCTTCAGATCTCGGAAAGGGAGGGCGCGATCACGCAAAAGGCGGTGGGGGGAGGGGGGCGTTGGGAGGTAGCTGTGCTCCAAAAGAAGTTTTTTGCAGTGGTTGTTTTATAAAATGCTTCCAAAATTGTTGACAAAACGGCCCCTCCCCTTCGGTTTCACCAAATTAAGTCTAAAAGGAAGCTTGTCTTTGCGACTTTCTCCGTCATTCAGACTACAAAGGCAGCGGAACTGGAAGTTGATACTGTTCATGGGCTTCATGGGAAGGCCTCTTCTTTGATAATGCAATAATTCGATCTGTAACCTCTACCGGAGCCAATATGACTCCTCTCTCAAACATCCTTTCTCCCGGCTATTTCCAGAGTCCTTATTTTTTCAATTTTCTTTTTTACAATAGCGAATTGGAAGATGAAGGGAAGTCTGTTTCCGCTCAAAAAGTCAAAGAAAAATAAGCAAGTTCGCTTCGTGGGTGGTTAATTAAAAGAAATAATTTTCTTTTTTAGTGGAATATTTTACTTTGCACACAGGCTTTGTCCATGATACAGTATATAGAGCATCAAACATAAAGAGAAAGACAGCCGGGCTGTATTTCAACTATTAGTACTTGGCTGTTGATCTTGTCCACTTTCTAAACTACAAAAAGATTCCTGCAGCGCGGCGAGGTGATAGTAACACGGAACTTTGAATTTTGTTTCAATCTGTTTTTAAAGGCCAATGAAAGTTGATCAATATTAGTTTTTCGTCAGCAGCCAATCTCTGATAACTGTGGAGGGAAATTTTCACTGTTTTTTGCATATTTTCCTTCACTCTTACGTGGCGGGATCGGCCACGCCCTGGAAGTACAGAAAAGACTGGAAATCGCGAACAGTTTTAAAATATATATAACTTCATTTATTTTATGAAGGTGAAGCAAAATTCGTAATTCTTTGTTGACATAATTCAGCAAGCCCTCGACGAGAAAACGACCAATCAACATTCATCTGCATATTATGATGTACTTCAGCTAAGTTATTTTTGTTGTTGCCTGTGATAAGTACCGATTCTCAATGTTGGCTTATTTATCCCTTTTTCTAAAAAATACCCTTATTGGCTGCTTAGTTTTTTTCTCCTGTGTGATTGATTAATCAGACTGACTTGAAAGTATGCGAATTAGCTTGAAACTAATTCACCAGATTGTAGAGCTTGCTGGCGATTAATTAACATATTGGGCGACTAACTGACTTATCGCGCGTAGGCTGATATGCAATACTCTTGATTGAAACTTTGAATTCGCTGTATCCGCGTTCAATTACTATTTTGAAGATAACTTTTGCACTTTCGAAACCAGTTCACAGTTGTAGTTTTGTCTGTGAAGCAGTTATACTGAAATAATTAATGCGCCTTCACGACCGGCCGGCACTTTGTCTATTTTTTTATGCTTCCTTGCACGGGGCGTGTCACGATGGTCACGTCACCGTCACATTAAAGGCCCACACACATTTGGCTTTGCATGTACGTTACGTAAGAAAACACTTACCGGTTATGCATGTATTATGTAAAATTATCGATTGCTATACACTATAAGCTTAATAGTTTTTGTTTATATAGGTTATAAAGGTTTTACACTCGGTGCCTCCATCGTTTAGGATATACCGAAGGGAATAGTTTATCAATAAAACAATAGTTGTCCTCTGTAATCTTATTTCAGCTATCTTTATTCCTTCGATGTTCGATTTCTTCTGTGTGTGTGTGTGTGTGTGTGTGTTCGTCTGCGTCAATACGTGTTTGTTTGTGTGGGATGGAAATGAAGGTCTCGGCGCACGTGTCTAGTCTGTCATTAATCCACTTAATATATTGAAATACTTGTAATTATTGTCATTCATTATCTCTGACTTCACATCCACCTCATAACTGTCTCTACTTATCTTGAAGTGCCTTAAGTAAATACCCCAATAAGTCCTTAACTGATCATATGGAAGTCGCGCAAATATCGAGAGTTTCCGTACTTTTGTTTGTTTGAATTGTCGCAGTGATGGAGTCAATCGTTGTTGAAATGTAGTGATTATTTATTAGCGTCAGTTTATCTTGAGAAACAGGTTCGTTCTGTGTATATGCAAATCATTACACCTGATAAGTTAGAGAAAGATGGCCCGGGAGGGGGGAGGTGGGGGTCTTTGAGCATCTAGGAGAATCTTTTTCTTTCACAAGAAGTAGAAAAGTTCTCGCGAGGTGGAGGGAACGTACTATGTGAAACTTTGCTTGCGGACCTGCGGAAACATCAAGATTACTTTTGTTTTAGTGTGGGACAAACCGAATTAATTCCAGCTCCGCCACAGCACTGGGGGGAGGGTATATTCCCTGTCAACAACACCAGGTAAAATGTCTTTCTTTGGGGGGTGGCGAGCGGCAACTGCCAAACTTGCCCCATAATTAACTGAGCTAGAACTATAGCTGTGGGTTCAGCTGTCTGGTGAATCAAATCCTCCATGAGGATTTGTCTACTAAACGTAGTCTGTATTTAGACCATAAACCGCATCCTTAAACGGTTGCCAAATTTGGTCAGCGAAAATTTACTAATACAGACGTTGAACAACATCGGCACCATATGTCAACGCGTACTACGGTTAACAAGTCTGATAGAAACACGGAAAGCTAAAGGTGTTCACCGAAAAAGCTGCTGCTTGCACAGCAAAGTACAATCTAGAGATCAAACTGCGCAGTCTTAGAATAAAACGCGAGTAAAGAATCGTTTGATGTGCCTGTGGTCTTTCTTCGGACCACGCCTTCGTGACCTTAATCACTTTTTCTATTTCAAGTTTGTTTATCCGTACACGGAGAAACTTGAAAGGTCAAGTTAGCTAACCGACAAAGATCTGTATTAAACGATCTTCAAATAGAAATAAAAAATATATGATTCGGTTGAATTAAATTTTTCTGAAGAGGTAGTCATGCAAAGTCATTATTCGATGTGGCCAATACTTAATTCTCTCTCAACATTTTCCCAGGCTCCTGCCCCCTGGCTATCGTCTCGGAGTTTCTATTCAAATTTATCGATAAAAATCTATCTTAACAACGAAATTTCAATATGCAGAACATTGTTACTTTTAGCTGATAAACCACAGTATCAGATCGTGCATACAATTTGACCTAATATGGAAAAGTACGCGTTCGCTCAACAAGCACGCATGGTAGCACCTTTAGTTCAAGAACTCAACACTTCTCCAAATCCCACTCATGCTTATCAGAAAAGTGCCATAGAACAGGCACGAGCAAAATTTACGCTCCTCAGGAATAAGATAAATACATTGAGATTATTTTGGCCTTACCCTCACCATGATCAACAGTTCTTCCCCAAACAAACCGTTCTGTAAAATAATCAGTTTCATATGATCTCGATATATATATGCGGTCCGTTAGAATGTTGCGACAAAATTAGCAAACTCGTTCCCAGGAACCTCTGAATTTCCTGTATAAACCGGTTCCCTGGGAACGGGGTTGCGTAGTTTTGTTCCCAGGGCTCTTTCACCTTCTCAATTTTCTGGCCCTGGTGTGAACGAAATCGAAAAATAGCGCCTTCAGTATATACAGTATAGAAGGAACGAACAAAAAGCCCCATCCTCCACCTCACAACCCACATACCGCCACCTTACCAAACCCTAACCCTCCAACAAGGTCGGGCAAAACTGGTAAACCTGAATTTCATTATCCCAACTTTGCATTGTAATTTAAAATGCTGATGGAAATGTTTGCACTGATGCAAGTCTGAACCAAAGCAGACTGCGCAATATTTATTAGTTATTCAGCTCATCACGTAGCTATTTCAACAAATGCCACGGAGTTAATCAGGCCCAACGAAATAATGGCAATAAACTTCACATCAAAACAAAACGTAACTGACCACTCGGAAGCGAAGCAGTTCCTTCATAAGGGCTATCAGTCGCAACGATAAAAAGTCGATATTTGTAACTTATATATGTGGACGTTTTAGTTGTTCCAATTTTCTTGAAGTTGTTGCAAAATGTGTTGCTTTACTTTCTTGATTATCATGGAAATCTATAAATATAGAAGAGTGACTAGTTTAATCAAGTGACTTAAACACATAGTCATTTCAGTCTCAAATGGAAACACAGTTCAGATTACCACAAGTATCTAACAGTAGGTCAGGCAGCTCATAGTTTATTTAAGAAGTATCAAACTACAGAAAGGACAATAAATTCATGCCCTGCACACAGTGGCCACAGCAAACAATTCATTTACTTTTTGCTTGCGTGATTATGACACTCAGCTAAATTCACATTTCTGATTGAAAAAGATCTTACATTTTGGAAAATTATTTCTTCTTTCCTTTTCCCTTTTTCCCTTTTCCCTCATCCACAGGTTTTCCTTGAGCTTCAGCTAATTTATTTTTTAAGTCGAGCAAAATGGCTACTTCCGCATCTATGACAGCTTTCTCTGCTTTGGCGGTCTTCAACTGGCGCACCTTGTCTCCCTGCCACCAACAAGAAAGCAAAGTGTTAGAAAACCCATTTTACTTGCTGAAGTATCAGAAAATAAGAGGGCTATTTACTGATCCTTTCATCCCTTATGCCTGGTTTTCACAAGAAACGCGAGAACAAGCGCAAACACAAGTGCGAGCGCAAACTCCATAGTCCGGCGGATTAGTGAAATAATTGTGCACTTTATGATAAAAGCATGAAACTTGGCATATCAATAGTTCACCTAATAGGCAACAGTTTGGAGATGGGAGGCAATTGCTATGGTAACAGTTGCTGACGTATGTCCGCCATCTTGGACGCCATCTTGAATTATTCAAATTGCGAATATTGAGCTATGTTTCAGCAAATTAATTGAACAAAATGAAAAAATCTTGTTCTTACATACTAAATCTGCTAAATTAATGAAAAACAATAAGCACAAAATGACGTTAAAGGCAATTATTATCCCAAACTATCCAATTTCAATGGTCAAAATAATTTGCATAATTTATTATGCATGTATTATGCATGACGTCACCAAATTAGTACTGTTAATTAAACTACAGTTACATAAAATTTCGTGTTGATCACTTCGAACTCAAACATTCTATGCTCCAAACACCTGCAGAGGGTTCGAAGTATACAACTCCCCTCCCCCTCCCCCTCCCAGGCAATTTGGGTAGAGCATAATTTAAAAATTATCTTTCGGAAGCTATTTTAGATTTCTGAAAAAAGAAAAACTTATTGATGCCACTGTCAGAATTAGTTATTTAAAATCTCAAAGACATTGAATGCATCATTCCAAACAAATCAGTTTGGTATTTCTGTGTACATTTTAATAGTCTTTACAATGCATGGCGAGTACATTATCTTTGGTATATCTACAAAGCCATTTTGAACGCTACTTAAGTGCAGCAATTAGTCATAGAACAGTGACTGACACATGTTACATGCTCCCGCATTAGCTCTGTTGTTTACAGTCACCACACAAGTTTTCAAAACAATCTACACGGCAAGTTTTTTTTATCAGATTTGCACCTTCCTCTGCAGACTTCAGCACAGATGCACGTGATCACTGCATGACATGCTACTCCTGCAGGTGGTAGGGTCATTCATTTTACTTCCCACTCGCACTTGTCATGCTCTCGGTCCAACCAAAATCAGCTGGGCTAGGTAGGAGTGGTGCTTTAGTAAGGGCCAGCCTGGCCCTATATATATGGCCAGCCTGGCCGGGTAAGCTACTCGCAGAATTAGAACATGATAATGGAAGGCGTCCTTGGCTGTTGGAATGTTTTCTATTTCTCTGCTTTTAGAGGTGAACTAAGTATGCTTGATCCTTGTTCACACTCTCATCGGAGTTTGCTCGGTCATACATAAAACGACGACTCTTTCGATTGCTGGAATAACCTCTTCTCTTGCTGCCGTTGGTGTCTGTGTCAGCTTACAGAGCGCAGGCGAAACATCAATGAACGTGCACCAAGTGAAACACGATGTCGTATCA
Organism: Parazoanthus atlanticus; assembly: GCA_025448195.2. Lineage (NCBI taxonomy): Eukaryota > Metazoa > Cnidaria > Anthozoa > Zoantharia > Parazoanthidae > Parazoanthus > Parazoanthus atlanticus. Next base: position 482 of record JAOEHT020113926.1, on the reverse strand, counting down.
CAGTAGGTAAGTGCATAGAAAACAGTAGGCAATGCGCGAGACTTCTGGTTGCGCAACTTTAACTTTAGGTAAATGGATTCAACTCCATTTTGACTTCAAGCTGCCAGAAGTACAGCTGCGGACTCTGGTCAGCAAAATGCAGGACAACACTTTTTCCTTGAAACTGCTTGTAATCGGTGTATGACTGTTACGGAAGCTTGAAGATAGCACAGCGGTGATCTGATGTGCACAAGCTGTTATCTTTAATGGTGCAGCTTTCAGAAACAAGTCTACAGCTCCTGTTGTGGCTATTTCAGCTTGATTGAGTGCTGACGTCCATGCAGCCGCTGCCTTCCAGTAGGTTTCCAAGTGCTTTGAGAAGTGCCATCTTTATATTTAACCCACCCTTAGTGACTACAAAAGGCTTCCCCATGCGTTACGATTCATGCCTAGTCAACTTGACAAATTTTTAACTTTAATCTATATTTTCTTTCCTTATCTCT
>JAOEHT020113842.1:0-12637 GCA_025448195.2 Parazoanthus atlanticus | reverse complement strand
TTTTGAATTAGTTTCTTATTTATATACAATCTGGGAATAAACAGTAGCTTTTTTTGAGGGGTATGAAAGATAACAAAATTAGTTTTGGTAACATTAAGGGATAATTTATTACAGGAAAGCCATAATTTTCTAAGATGAAATACAAAATTCTCTTAACCTATTAATAGAAAATGTATGGAGCTAAGCAATAAGAATTTAGCAATTCGTCAATTGACAAATAATAGAATGATGTATAGTAGAAGACAAGGTAAATGTATTCCCTGTTTTTCGAGTGTCTGCAAACATTAGCTATAGCAAAAACCATCCTGCGAAAACGCCATAAAGAAATGCTTAGTTTCTACTAACGTGACCTTAAACGTTGTTTCTATTCTCTGATCTGAGAGAGAATGGAAGTTTGACCCGAATCAGAGCGCGCGTTCTATTGCCAAGTTTGTATTGCATGCATTTTCTAACCAGACTGAACTTGGTGGTCCAAACTGTTAATTGTAAACTAGCTCAAATCAAGCACTTTGAACCAAACGTACAGTCCCACAGTTCTTTCTTAACAATTTGATAATAGGGAAGAAGTCTCAAGGCAAACTCGCCAAAGTAATTTTTATATGTATCGGACAGAACTGAGGCTTTTTACTGTAATGAAAGCGTCGTTATTTCTATAGTATAGTTTTCTGTATAATCTGATTTTTTACAGTATTTTAATCTTAATTTAATTTTGTAAATAGGTAGTTTCTAACTCCTTTTCAGTTCATTTTTATCCTTCAATATCAGGCATATAAACTTTTCATATTTCTGCCAGTCAGAGCTCCTATTGATAACAGTATTTTATTCATTAATTCTGAAGGGATTACCCTGACTAAAATGGTTAAAAGTATCATCATCATCATCATCATCATCATTATCATTATCATTATCATTATCGTCATAGATGCAGAAACGCTTGTGTAAACTAATCAACCAGTAAAAGGAGGCTTTGAGGCTGGTCAAGTTGAACCATCAAGCTATAAAATGTCACGTACAATCTTAACTTCATTGAACTCTTTCTACATGTGACACGAACCGAGTTGTGCCTACCTCCCACGCTGGAGAAATTGACCACTCGTCCTTTAGCCTTCCTTAGTAGCGGGAGGAAGGTTTTGGTCACGCCAATCATTCCCCAAAGATTGACATCTGCAACGCGTTTGAACTCATCCATTTGTAGCCACTCAAGTGGGCTCAGCGAGGTGATTCCTGCGTTGTTGACCAGTCCCCACAATCCTTTGCGAGAAAAGCATAAACATATTTTAAATAATGCAGTTGATGGAAGTTCGTAATGCCACCACTGGCGGTTGAAAGAAAGTGACGTTTTCAGTGGTCTTTGGCGTGGTGTCCAGTTCCTTCCTTCTACAGAAGTTTAAGAACTGGATCATTTCTGGGTGAATTTTTGCGTGCTGTCCGCAAATAACAAGAACTCTTGCATTTTTGAAGCAATGAAAAGATCGTTAGTCTAGTAGAAAATAAGAGCTGGTGGTTGTTGAGGTAAGTCGCATTGATCGATTTTTTTTTCATACGAATTGGCCGAAATGCTTATGATTTGAAAAACAAATTTTGTTAACTACCGTGTAGAACGAACCCACGGGTATTATAAATATTGTTCAATGTTTTTAGAACAATATATCGTTATCAGTCAAGAGTAACAAAAGCTTTTCGGTATTTGTCAATGTTACAGAAATATGGAGTGCCTTTGCGAAAACTGAATCGGATATAAATAATAGTAATTCGAATTGTCAACATCTGCAAAGGCATTTTGAAAAAATTGAAAAGCTGGTAAAGTGAGAAATATCAGACGGAGAAATATCGGAAGCATATAATTTATATAGATATTTTTGCACCTTTTAGCTTATATATGTATATATACATGTAGGTTCTTTCTTTCATTTAGTTAATAATATTCGTGAGTAGTTAACGGATTTGATCACATGCATTAGAATATATTGCCAGCACCAGGTAAATGAGCGCAGACGTATATTTTGGGGTATGTCCACGGACAGCGATAATTGACAATCTAATTGTTTGACGACGTCAGCGAATTTGGGGTCTAATATAACGATGGATTCTGTAGTCACTGGGCTACAGCGGTCATTTCCCTGTTTACAATGTCCACAATGACGAAGTCTCGGGCAACATACTTCATTCTAGTCACGTCCTCGGCGCAGCTGCGTTTAGAATTGTCAAGTACATCACGTTTGGCGTACAGCTGCAGTTTTGGACAAGGTTGATTGACAGTTAAAATTTTGGCCAAAGATTGCAGTTTCTTCCAAACTAAATTATTTGTGCTGACATTCCAGATTTGTGCCTGGTTTTCCTTGTTTTTCTTGGACTGTTTCAACAATACTGAATTAAGAGCCAGATAACGTGGTATAAGAAGAAACTTAGATTAAAGTTGTAGTTGAAGTTTATCCTTTTTCAAACAACTAGGTTCTAATGGACAGGCGATGTATTCTCAAGAAGATAGGTTTTTAGGTAGCTTAAAGCACACAGATATAAATCAACTGCCAAGTGTGGTACGATTTCATCAGTTCGCTCAGCAATAGAAAATACAGAGCAAACTTAAATCAACTGCTATAAGTTGTGTTGGAAAGAAATTTGCTAACTCTATGTTTATCTTTGACTAAGTTTTTTTTATTCATACTGTGCTGAAAATATAGATATAGTCAAGATATTTTCTCAAGCAGACACCTGTTAGTTGACTATAAAATCAGTGGAAAATAGTCACTATAATAAAACAATTAAGTGAAACGTGACTCAGTTTTACAGTCCTTTTTGCTCAAACTGTCCAATCTATAAGTTCCCCTGAGGAAAAGGCCAGCCACAAAGGGTTAATTGTCTTGCTTTGAAACGGAAAATCCAAAATTGTTAATTTGAGGAAGTTGCAGAAAATACTCAAAACTTTTAACTAGCATTACGTGTCGTGCATTCGTAAAACTGTTGAATCAGAATAGAACACGGATTTGTAGCACGAATTGTCTGCAAAAAATATATTTGAGGATCTGAGAGGAGTTTGCTTCCCTTTCACAAGAGCCAATACTTTTCAGCCTATCAATTATATATGTTTAGGAATTCTGCATGATAGAAAACGTATTGTCTTCGCATTTGCACTGAATTTCGAAAAGAGAAGTGTACAGAACGAAAAGCAGCCAAAATAATTTGTATATACGGTTTTGTTACACTCGGCTAGGCACCGCCGGTATCATTGATAAGGAACTAGACCTTAAAAAATTGCCATTCTACATTTCTTCTGCGAAACACTGGTACTCATTAGAGACATTAGAATGAATCTTTGGTCAAAGAGGAACAATTTCTTAACATTATTGAGAACTTCAATGACACTTTACTGAAAGTTTTTATCCAGTTTGACAGAAAAAAATGCATACAAAGAAAAAATGCTTACCATGACCGTTTGGTAGGTGGTTTTTTACAGTCGAGTAGGCATCTTTGATATCGCCACTTTTTGTGACATCCATTTGAAATGCCACCAGGCGCTGGCTGCAGGAACTTTTCAGGCTTTCTGCTCCTTTTTCTGTCAGGCAAGAGGCAAACACCCGAAATCCCATCTGATCCAGGCGAATGGCGGTCTCCTTACCAAACCCCGAGTCACAGCCGGTGATGAGTACGAATCTTTCGTCAAGGCTGTCTACCTTTCCTCTTGGTAATAGTCTGGACAAGGCCCACAGGCAGAGGGACAAAACTGTGGCGAGGAAAACCACTTGGTGCAAGTAAAACACGACCTGTATCAGTATGAAAAACATTCTGTCTTCTCCGTAGAGTCGTCAGTTTGCAGTTCTCAGCTCCGTAGCTTAGAGTGTAAGGAATACAAATGCATCATTGGTCCGCGTCACTCTTTATATATAGTCTCCCAGACGTGCTGCCTGAACCGAACGTGGGGCTAAATATAGCATCAAATATAGAGGAACTACTAAATCATAAGTATTAAATATTTGAAAACATAATTGCATAACGTTCTGCATATTTGTCAAAGAGCAACAAGTGCATGGAAACAAATTGCTTGTTTTGTGGCTAACTGAATATGTGCCATTTACCAAGGGTGTGTATTTTGTGGTTTATACGAAGACGTTGCACTTACAACTTGGATTTTGTTTGAACTTCTCGAGGTTCCCAGTCACGAAATTTGAGCCGGAACAAAGAGAGCCGAAACAAAGACTACACTGAAATTTGAAAGGTTCATAATTTATTCCACGAGAGGGTATCTGTCGACAGATAATACTTTGTGGAAAAGTCAACTGCAAGACAACTTGACAAACCAGAACTGAACCGCCGCGGCAAGTTTGCTCTCCCTTTCGAGACATTGCACTCATCAGATCTAGTGACTAGTGTCCAGATATTCGCTAGGTATCTTGTACACTTGACTGAGGCTGAACGTTCTTAAATTACTTTAATTTTTTTCAGTTCTCCGCCAATCCAAAAATAAAACAACATTCCTTAGGAAAGCGAGCGTGTAAATTATCAAATTTTACCCTGCTCCCTAGAGGAATGCTTGAGCAAAAGAGCGAGAAAAGTCTGTGGCGCAAGCACCCATGGGCAAATGGAAAATGTTATTTAGCTCATCGAAGGACGCAATATATCCTCGCCATGTTATAAAACGTTTTAAGCACTTTTTGAATTTTTACGAAGATTTTCCCAAAAAAATATATGAAGAAAGGCTGGGCATGACTGGAAAATATTTGGCATCTCGGTCGTGTGGTTGGTCCGTACGCCATAACCTTGATCCTTCCGGCTCTTCCACTTAGTTAATATGTATGTATTATCTCAACGTCGGTGTTCCTTTTTTTCAGCCACGTCTGCTCCCGATAAACCAAATAGTGATTGATATAAAATACTCATAATTCTGCAGTCTTTTATTGTGATTGAGTAGAATTGTCGCATAAGATAAAGACGAAGAACAATAATTTTACTGGAACTGCAACAATCATCCGAGGAGAAATCCCGATTTTAATACCTATCCCTCCCCTCCTGTTAATGACATTTAATGTGCCAGTGAATAATACTGTTGGCATACACACATAGCAGTTTCGGCGTTTGTGCCCGTGTATGTTGGCAACTACTGAGCTGTAACTACTTCAACTTGTTGTTTCGATTGCAAATAGCGTGATCTTGGAGTTAGATTAATAGTGATGGGGAAATTGTTTTGTTCAAGGACAAGGTGAAAGTTGTCATTTTAAAACAGTAGACTACGAGTAGTCCTTATTTTTCCTTTTCAATTCGTTAACAGTGCCCATATTAAAGTGAAACAAAATGAAGCAAATTCTATGTAACATATATCGAAATGAAAAGAAAAACACTAGACAAGCTAGCGACAAGCAGAATTATAAATGTTAACGTCAAAATAAGTGGTGCTGTATATATGTTTCTGGCTTTTGTCAGGGTTAAACCTCTGGTTAAACCAGGGGTTTCCGATTGCAACCGCCGTTCGCCCCGCAGGCTTTATGTACATGTATGTAAGACACGACCTAACAGATTTAGCTCTGAATGAAGTTAAACAAAACCTGAAAACGTGAATTTAGTGTTCCTGTTGAGAGTGATCACGTAGTTACTTAAAGGAACGATGCAATTGGATATTCAGAGAGAGAGAGAGACAGAGAGAGAGACAGAGAGAGACAGAGAGAGAGAGACAGAGACAGAGACAGAGACAGAGACAGAGACAGAGACGTAATAGCAAAATTTCCCAAGAAAACCAAGCTCGATTACATGCCGCGCCGCCGTTAACTATGCATGGGTCTCTTTTTTTTTATTAAAAGAACCGCATTGTTTGGTTATTTTCTTATTCACACCCATAACACCCACAAGATGTACGGAAAACTGGACAACTTTCAATTCTTTATTAATCTTACTAATCTAGTTGCATAAAATTATATCCTCAAAAAGCAATTACTTGCCTTTCCCCCTTTTTATACGGTTTACTGAACTGTTTTGAAAGTAAGTGTTCTTAAAGTTTTTTTTATCTCTTCCATTTTTGATATGTTTATTGATTATATTGTGATCAGTACAAATGCGTTGATATAAGTGACAGTTTTAAAATAACTGTAAACAGACGTTATACATAATATTTACAGGTACAAAACCGAATTTACCCTGAATATAACTTTGTTAGCATAGGATAATCGTGTGTTATATATCTAGGCTTTGTATTTCTTTTTATCAAAACCTCATCTATTTCCTACAACTATCAAAAAATATTAATTAATGCCAAGCATTTCTTGGTGGAATACAAAGCTTAACAGCCCTAAAATATTCGGCAAATCTTTTCTTGATTTGTATATATAAATTTACAAAGAATCCCCTAACACTTTAAAATCTAGTCACCAGTTCCAAATCTGATTTGAAATCTACTTTATCTAACTCTTTACTAGAGATGACGGTCAGTTCAAGCCGTGCAAATTGTTACTTAATGTAGTTGTTGTTATTGTCGTTGTTGTTGTTGTTGTTATCATCCTGATCCTTGACTGGCTCTTTCATCAACACCTCAATCAGTTTATCGCCCAGCCACGTGGGCATCCACGCAACGCAATTCAGCGGGAAGCTGCCGACGTGATAGCGCGTCCTGGGCGTCTGTGACGCAATGGCATCCACGACCGCGTCGACAACTTGGCTGGTTTCCGGGTTACAACTTGCGTCGGATGAAAACTCACGTAGAAAGGCTTCATCTGTGGGGAAAAATGTGGAGGGGACTTTCGTTTTACTGTGACTGGCCACTTGACATAAACAACGGAAGCCGAATAAACTGAACAACTTCCTCAAGTGGTACCTTTAGAATGCGAAAAAGGAAGTAAGCGCAGTAATCACAATTGGAGAGAGAGAAAGAGACGGACACATACAAACAGAGGCACAAACGACCAATGGATGGATGGACAGACAGACAGACCGCCAGACAGACAGACAGATGGGTAGATAGACAGACAGACAGACAGACAGGCAGACAGACAGACAGACAGACAGACAGACAGAGCTACAGACAAACAGAGCGATAGACAGACAGAGCGACAGACAGAGCCGCAACAACAGCGATATAAATACGTACAAAATACCCAACAAAGAGAAATTCTGCATTAACTGAACTAAAGAAGAAACTAAAACTGAAACAAAGTATTTTACATTTAATGAACTTAAATTAAAAACTGAAAGCTTGAATTACTTACTATCGTGAAAAAATTTCTCTCCGTAATCCTGGGCCACTTCTGAGGTCAAACCATCCCAAAATTTGCGGTGGGTTTCTACGAACAATTCTGTGTTATAGATTGGAGTTCTGAAAGCTCCTGGAGCAATGATGCTGACCAGTACTCCCCACGGGCGCATTTCTCGCCGTAACGCATCAGAGAACCCTTCAACGCCATATTTGGTAACACAGTAGGCGGCCATATTCAGCACCGACATGCTTCCTTGGAAATTAATAATTGAGAAAAAGTCATTTTCATGCACAGAACACAACAATGATGTGTGGAAATGAGGCTACGGTTTTGCTGTAGGGAACCACGTGAATTCTGAGTGAAGGAGGGACAAGTTTGATAGTGTCTGAACCAAGAGGGCGACAAAGATTCGATAACTCGTATCTCTTGACGAAACATAACTCATATAGAATTCCTTTTTGTTTTCAAATTTCAAAATTCTGGAATACAAGAAAGAAAATAAAAAGCAGTATAGCGTAAACGAGACCTTAATTTAAGGAAAGGGCTTCACGTTTGATTTATTATTTTAGTTTGTTGCAACCAACTGAATACATTACTGGGATATGATGCAGGAAAGTACTTGGAAGTGTGAGCGATGAGTCACAACAATGGCGAAACTCACAATAATCCTCGGACTACACTCTTTGAGTCTTTCTTTTTATAAGAACACGTAAAATTTGGCTGAGCCTCAGGATGTTCTTAATTCAGCCCGTACATTTTCTTAAATATTTGGGCAAATCTCAGCCTCAACGTTCTTATAAACAAGGTTCTTAAAAAACAAAAAAGGTGTATCTTGCTAACTGGGCTGCTACTTTTGAAAACAGAAATATATCATCTGTAAGCGGGAACGGATAGCTTTTGAAATTGAATCTAATTGTATGTTTGGTATACAATTCTATAACAAATTCAAGTTTATTTGGGAAGACGGGCTGAGGCGAGTTGTGCCTACCTGCAACGCTGGAGAAATTGACCACGCGTCCCTTAGCCTGCCTTAGTAGTGGAAGGAAGGTTTTGGTCACGCCAATCGCTGTGATTCCTGCGCTGTTGATCAGGCCCCACAATCCTTTGCGAATAAAGATTAAAAAACATCTTTTTATTTTGCAAACAAAGGATTAGGAGAGGTATTAAATTCATTTTCCCAACCGAACTTACACCCAATAGACGAGTAATCGAAAAACTATCAATGCTGTTGAAAAGAACACAATAAAATTAGTAAGAAAACCCAATTTTTATTTTGCTATCTTGCATGGAAGCGAAGTTATTGCAAAGTAAGTTCAATCATTTTGAAGAGACATTGTGTAAAAACACTCCGGAAGTGCAATGATTCATAACACAGTACAGTATAAATGTCTACAAAAAGGTTAGTTTTTATTTTGCAATAACTTCACCACTTAACAAGATAGCAGAATAAAAATTCGTCCTTTCTCTAATTTTAAAATGTTTTTTCCATCAGTGTTGATAGTTTTGCGATTCCCAATGTTTTAGAACTTTAAAAACCTCGACCTTGTTTATTCGACTATTCCGACTGAAAAGTGACTCAGACCGCTGGACTACCACCTTTATTAGAGGCTTGCAGCATATATTTACACTGACTGGGGCTCATTAGAAGAGAGCTTAATAGAACGCACTGGGAATTTATGGGGGTTTTTATAACTGGCATTGGGGCTAAATTAATAGATGAAATAATATACTGTAATTAGAGCATTAAGGTTTTACTGAACGTTTAAAAAAATAAGATAGAGCACACGCTCTGTATTGTTCAAAATTCTTCTCCCTAATTCTTATCTTTATGAAAACAGGAAAACCCGGGCGTCACGACTTCTGTGTTTATATTATAAAGGAAATAAACAAACCGCCTTTGTGTTTCCTACTGCTATCTTAAATAACCGTCTTGCGTACGTGCCACAACTCGATGAACAAACGTGGGAATGTTGTTTTGGGGCTAAATGTAGATTCAATAACAGACAGATTGAGTGGAGAGCACTTGAATTTCTCTATTTGGTGTTTTTCTGGTTAAGATCTGAGATTGTTCAGTTTGCCAGTAACTTTCAGAGTTAAGCTTGGCCCAGCTCTTTTAAGTGTCGGGCTTGCAGAAACACTGTGAAATAAGTAGTCGCTCTTGGGATGCAAGGAAAAGCATATCTATACTCAAACAAAACAACACGTGCACGTGTCTTTTCAATTAATTTGGCGTCAATTTTTATTATTTCGCCTGCAGTAGAACTCTGAATGAGACATTTTGGACAATGCAGTAATAGAATTCCTAGATTCTCTATCTTTTTCATTTTTGAGCTTTGATATTGCCGGCGATATATATTCGTAGCAATGTTAATTTTAATAGCAAGATAGATAAGTGCTGCAGAATCTTACTTCTTGATGTCTTTAGATAGTGAGCCTTTTTACAACTGACCCTAAGCTACTATATGGAGCAATAAGGTCACGCAGTTTTAGAGTCTTTTTTTCTCAAACTGCTTCTGCTTTAAATGTTTTTTCACCGAAGAAAAGGTCAAATACACTGAAGCAATTAACAGCACGTATTCCCGCGTATGGGTGGCCTATATGGAGCATTGGGTATGTTTTCATAAACAGAGAACACTTGAAAATCCTCACGACCGACACGACGTGGCTAACAATATTAGTCCCTGGGGCATGGCGGTCCAGTCACGTTCTGTATACGCGATGCTATCTCAAGAATGCGGGCAATGCTTTTTAATACTTCATACAAACAGATAGAATTTTTATAATTCATACTTGTTGTAACTTTATGGTGTGTGGTTGTTACTTTTCATTTAACGAAAAGTACACAACTCAGAAAATCAGTATCAGTTATCTTTGATTACTCATTCGTTATATATATCTAATAAGACAGTTTAGTATGTATAGTATGGCTGGATATTGTTTCGAGTCTTGCAGTATTTTGACGAGCCCGAAGGGAACCGAAGTATGCTGAACCTTATAGAACACATTCTTTCTGAATGTCCGAAAGAAGTCTGTAAACGCTAAAAGCATACGTGAAAGGTTTTAGATTTACAAGTTCTTACTTTTTATGCCTTTGAATCGTTCTCCCTCAAATGTTCTTTTCGTTCTATTGGAAAGAACTAGAGGTCCTTCTGCTAAGGGCTCCAATAATTAATTACAAAATATGGCTGATCAAAGTATATATAAAGTATGAGACGCATAGATCTAATGTCACAGTTATCCCCACTGTTAAGATATATATTAGCTATAAAGTTGGATTAGGAAACGTGCAGATTTTATTTTCTGTACAATTTGGGCAAGTTGTACATAATGTCAATGAATAGGAAATTTTTGAAATTAGAAAAAGCTGATTCGTATTTGGAATGTATTACTGAATTATCTAATTCTAATTTAGTAACAGACTTAAAGTCTGTGTCGACTTTGTTCAACTTACGTGCACGAGTTAAACAATGTTTAGACCGAAATTCGGCTGAAAAACTGAGAAACGAAAATGTTTTCCCCCTTTTCAAACGAAATGTGTATAAGAAACCTTGGTCAAATAAGTGAATAGGGCTTAGTTATATCCAGCAATTCCGAATTGGGACAGATTCCAGATTTCTAAAATATTCACTGACAGTCTTTACGAAACTTACATGCATTTGCGGAACTGTCGCAAACTGAGCAACTCGTTCCCCACTTTTACATCCTTCACTAAATTAATGAATACGAAATGCAAAACTGGACGATTTTAAAAAGTGTCCTTTCACGGCCTTGCTCGTGCTAAAAGCTTTATTGGCAAGAAAACTAAGTTTAATACAAGCTAAAATATCAATAAAAAGGCTTTGCTCAGATACCAATCTAGGTTTTTCGACAGGTAACGTAAATGATATTGATAGTTAAATCGTAGATATTTATCCTGTTTTATATGTTTCGGGCCGGAGTTGATTTAACCCTGGCAGAAGTTTCCTTTAAAATTTCTTGGACGGATGAATATCATCAAGTAGAACTTCCGACAAAAAGAAAACCCAATGCTGTGAAATAGCCCCTTCTAAAGTTATATTTAAACTGATCGATCTAAACACATCTTTTTAGCTATAACAAGAAAACTGGGTATAATGTCCATAAATGAATGTGTATAGTTTTCAAATCAAACATAAATTACCATCACCGCAATTTGTCTATTCTCAGCCTCAAAAAGTTCCTTCTCATGTTCTTAATGAGTAATTATAGATCAGAAATATACTTATAAGTGGCACAAAGAGTTGTGTAACTGTATGGCAGTACCACTTACAATTATTTGTTTTTGCGTCATGTGTAAGTAGCAATATCACTGCAACTTAACATCTAACAACCATTAATCATAATAAGTGTGGGCATTTGGCATTTGGTTCCTTGTGGCCCATCGTACGTTGCAGTGAAAGTTTTACATGGTTATTTATTTATTTATTTGTTTATATATTTATGTATGTTTTTAGATATTTATTTATTTATTTATTTATATATGTATGTATGTATGTATGTATGTATGTATGTATTTATGTATTTATTTACACACACCCTGTCCTCATTCGAGTGACTTCGGTTGCAAATACACTGCAGTATAAAATGAATATTATAGTAATACAAGTAACAAATTTAATAAAATTGATCAAGATTTATATCCTCAGCCGTTAGAATTTTATAGCCACGAATTACATTAGCAATGTACTTTCCACATTGTTAATAATACAATCATCTTTTATAGCCAACAGATAAGAAATAGACCAGTTGGAGAATTATTTAAGGTTGTTGCAGTTCGCTTTGTAAACATCATTTAAGAAACTTAAATTGTCTTAAATTGTTAAGGATATTGTGCTCACAGTTCGATCTGAGCATGTAGTGAAACTCGTCACAAGTTGAACTGTTTGGACACAAAGTTCACGAGAGAGTCACATGTATCTTCCCATTATGATTTATGGGAGGAATTTTTCGTAATATTGTAAGTACTCTATAAAGTCTAACATCAGTATTTTGTTACTGTTATTGAAATCGTGCTTTACTAACCTATACGTCAACTTGGTTTATTTACTAACCTAAAACCTTGCTGGTTACCCCCTAAGCTATATAAAGTCAGTATAACGTCAGGAATTTTGGGGTCCAATATAGCAACCGCCGAGTCATGCAGACGGTATCTTTTAGTCAAGTCACGTTCCACGGCGCAACTATTACCAGATTGACACGTGATGTTGTCTCAAGAACGCGCGTGTGCCAGTATTTAGCCAGTACACTTCAAGCACACAATGAAGGTTTTGCGTGTTACGATTGCATTTTTCATATAATGAGAGACACGCAACTGAGAAATCGAATAAGGAACTGTTGTTCCTCTTTACTCTCTTTGATCAGGGTTTCGGCTCTTTCTCTGGGTAGAAGAGCACAGAATGCGTCATCAAAATGGAATGCACAAACACAGATTTCTTTTATAGTCG
>JAOEHT020113841.1:0-20905 GCA_025448195.2 Parazoanthus atlanticus | reverse complement strand
TCATCAGAACACGCGTGCACGCATATGTCATGTCACCAACGAGTTGTTTCGATGGATAATGGTATAAATTAAAATAGGTGCCGTGATTATGATATTTTTTTGCCCGTCATTGCAAAATTTCTTATTATACGCTGATAGTATTGGGACCAAATAATCGACAACCGGTAAATTATCAATAAATAAATACGGTATTCCAATAACTATAAAATAGCACTCGGTAATTACTGAATTCACATAAAAAATAAGAGAGGAAATGTACAATTGAGTTTGCGTGTTATTTTTAGTTTTAAGTTCTGGGCACTTATAATAATAATTCTAATTGTCGAAAGGGACAGAAAGTAATAAAACATCAGGAACATCTTTTAAAAATATCCCTATTTGTTTATTTTACCCCGGTATTTTACCTCCATTGCATTTTTATATATAACAAGCCGACAAATTCAAAATAAACAAGTTTGAAACTTGTTTCTGACTCCCAAGCTTGAGTGTGAACACATAAACACGTTCCAAACATGATTATACTTAAATTGATAGAATTGTGATTTTTTTTAAAAATAGAAAGCGTTAATGCGAAATTTTGCCATTTTGTTTTGACACTACCCCCTTAACAGATCAATTGTTCCCCCTACAGGTTGGCTACATGTTCATGTCTCATGAGAAGTTTAAAGACATTGCCCAAGAGCTAGATCCTTCTCAACCACTTGAGGTGAGGTCACTGCCTTGCTATATTGTGAGTGAGTAGTCTTTAATAGGGGTGACACCAAACATAGTTAAGAAACCTGTGGCCCTCAATTCAATATCTAAAAATTTAATTTACAGTATATCAAAAACAAGGCTAACCAGTTAAACTAGTTTGCAATTATTTATTAACGATACGTTATGACCATAACTCAGAAACAGAAAGAGCTAGGGTACTGTTACCACCTTTGAAAAACCGCAGGTACTAATCAAGTATTGCAGTTTATCAAGTAGCCTGCTAGTAACTTCTTACTAGTAGTACTGCAGTGTACTTCATGGGCAATAACGTTGAACCTCTCCACACACACACACACACCGCTATGAAGGAGACCCCCAAGACGTCATTAGGTCACGGTAAAATGCTCAAGAGTTTGTTAAAGAAAAAAGATTCAATATTAATATGGCTGCCTCGCTAACACAGACGACGTCCCCAGAGAACAAATTATACGTTTTGCTGTTCATACATGTATCACGTAAAGTGCACAAGCGTAACATCCCATACTCGGAGACCCAGGGGAGGTCCTTCAGAGCGAGCACAAAAATCTGAGAATCAGAATGTTCAAGTCTTGCTCACATTAACTCAGCCCAACCACGGTGTTGTGTCCTTGAGCAAGACACTTTACTCGACTTACCTTAGTCAGTCGACTCAGCTCTGTATGGACTGGAAATAATTACCAGTTTCTGCTGGAGGTTAGCCTTCAACGGATTGGCGTCCAGTCCAGAGTGATTCACATCTTCTCCTTATGAGCCACTAGGTTTGGAAAAGGAACGTGATTTTACAATTCCTTTGGTTTCTATTTATTCGAAGACTAATCCTCACATCCCATAATCCTCACATCCCATAATATTCATGGAGGGCTTCATTACAGAAAGAATTATGCTTTTGCAAATTTTGGAGAAGGAAAGCTTATATCTAGGGAATGGCTTATTTGGATAATGTTAAGGCATACTGTACAAATACAAAAAATCACTCATTACAAGTGTGTTCTTGATTGAATGCGTATTTAGGTCAGATTCAAAGCACTTGGAGTTCTTGACCAATTCCCTCAGTCAGATGCAATTTCAAGTGAGAATTGGGCAGCTATAAGGAAGGGACTGCTATTCGCTCTGTCTGACGACGAACAAGAACTGGCTGTAAGTTTGTCCTCAACTCCAGTTGGATCGTTGTTTTTCTCAATTAACCTTCTTGAACTCACAGATAAAGTAACTACTTTCAGTATGATGTAAAAGCAGCAAAATACTAAATAGTAACTTCTAGTCAGCACATACACTGCATATACCAGAAACATATTTGAATACAAACCGTAAAATGCTGGTTATAAACCCTGGGCTTTTACTCAGTCGTAACGGTTTTTCTAAATTTGACGCAAGACAAACTTGCGAGTAATGATCAATACGAAAACGAAACAAGTACATCAGGTGCTCGGTAATCGTCCCAAAGTAAAAAAAACGTGCGCAAAACGTAGGGAGGGACTATGGCGTTTCCAAACGTTAGCTTTGTGATAGGCTAATTATAACGGGAGGGGGTTTATATCAGGGTTCCCGCGGATCCTTGAAAAGTCTTATTTTGCTCTTCGTAAATTAAAGACCTTGAGAAGGTCTTAAATTCACCAGAAGTTTTGCTTGAGGTCTTAAAAAGCATTAAATTTCTACTGAAGTTGAGTTTCTCTCCCGTGATCACATTTTGAATCTCATTTTTAAGCAATATCTTCCGTATTTCCTGGTTTTCTGTTGTGAGCTTTGGTCAAAAATCGGTCTTAAATTTTCTAATTTGTGGCTTTAAAAAGTCTTAAAAATGTCTTAACTGATTTGTTTAGTCATGAGCTGCAGGAATCCTGTTACATAAACAGAGGCTTATAAACCATATTTTACGGTATTCTAAATCATTTATTTACTCCGTGTCGATGCATGTACAGACATTGTCTTGACAATGCATTTTTGATATGTTAGGAAAAGGCTTTGAAGTTCCATGCCAAGGTGTTCCTGACTTCATCAGCCCACGTGACAAGGGAAATCTACTGCTGTTTAGGTATGATGCAAGGGTATGATGGGAGAAAAACCTCGGTTAACATCATCTCAGGTCATGTCTTGTGGCAACTTCTTAAAATATGCGTCTTTAAGCCCAGTACTAATGTAAAGTTTGGGATCACTCTTCTTCTTTTTTGCTAGACACTTGTATTGTCAGTGTGGCTGCTTTAAACATGAAGCAATTGTCCAAAACAATTCATTAAAAACGCATTTCTAATATCTTTCAATCATAGATAGCAGGATTATGACAGCAACAGATATAATGATATATAAATGTGGTAAGTTTAGGTGCTGTACAAATCTCCCAAGTAGTTCTTTCTGAGCGAAAGCCCTTGAAAGGAAATGGACCCACACGGAGAAAGAGAAAAAATCTCTAACCACGGCGGGATTCGAACCCACGACCTCCGGAACAGATCACCGTTGCTCTACCAACTGAGCTACAAGGCCAGATGGGAGCTGGTCGTGGGTAATTAAGATGGTAATAAGCGGCTATTAACACGTAAGTGGAGGAGGAGTAACCAGTAAGGTTTGGCCGCTCCGCAGCACTGATAAATTAATTTAAGTTATTCTGAATAACCCAATCGTTATAGATGCATGAAGTAAAAAAGAACATAAAAGGCGTTGTAGCGGTAATAATTCAAGCTTCTGAAAGTGTTTGAAGTGAACTTCTAAACTCGATTTCTCTATTCGACACTTGCTTTAAATGTTTATAATTTTTTACTTTTTAAAAACAATTGTGATTCACACTCGAACAGCACTTTTCAAAGTGCCAATAAATTATCAATTAATCATTTGAAATCATGCACTCCACGTTGCCAATTCAGAATAAATACTGAGTTCTCTAGAAGTTTCAGTTCAATATGTGTTGCCATATATTCATCTGGAAGAAGAAAAGTATGGGTCTCGCTTTATTCGGATAAAGTTTTTTGGTGTACTGTGGTTATTTACTGCACAAGAAAACTCATATTAAGACATGATAATTAAACAAAACTCATAACATAACATAAATCTTCAATTTGCTTTTGTTCCAAAGACTTGAATGAATGAATGCATGAGATCAAACTGAACATTAACTAAAACAATGCTGAAAATAATAAAACAATGCTGTAATGTGAATTTTATAGAACAATGTGCAACTAATTATTAAGGTACTAATAGTGTTGATGTGTTGAGCCTATAATCTAGCTCAATGATTAGCCACAAAGTATATTTTAAGCTGAACTTTGTCTTCCTTATCATATAATAAGGGGGAGTGGCTGTGGCATTTTTTGAAGTTTACGTTGTTTAGCCATGAGAAGTGCAATGTTGTATCAGATAAAAGAAGTAAAAAAGTTAATAAATTGCGTTACAACTCATGTTATTATGTAAATAGATGTTTCCACAATCCCTATAATTCTATGCGGGAAGTCTCAATCGTTGAAACAATATTGACCCTTGTGCGATGTTTTGAAAAATATTCATAGTTGCACCTATTCTCAAGAGACATGATACGATTGTTAACATATGCACGATTACTTTGGTTTACAGTAACTCGACGGACTCATCGATCCTTACTCGATCCAACTATATAACAGTGGTTCCAAGCCTTTACTGAGACTTGTAGCCGCTTGAATACATTTGGGCCTTTCGTATTTTACCGTGGTGTTAACTCGAATGATCGATAATAATGCTTTGCTAAACTGAACATTAGATTGGAAACTTTTTCCAGTTTGTGAAGTCCAATAAGGATTCGCAGTTTAACATCCGTATGCTGTCTCAACCTAGTTTATTGATTTACTTATTATTTTCAAAGTACTTAAAAATAGAGAAAATGGATTTTCAACTGCAAATAACTGAAATATCGCTAAGACTTGTTTCATCCATTTTTATATACTAAGTAGTAAAATGGTGCGATTAGTGTAAGACGTGAGAAACTAGTTTGAAGTTATCAAATCTCTTATGACTTGCGGCTGTTTTTGTGTGCCATAATCTCTAGAAAAGGAAGGTGGACAAAACGCGAGTGAAAATATTATATTGATAAAGCCACATGCGGAGCCATAAGCCTCAGGGAAACGTATTTTGTAAGGACTCCATTCTGTTCTTTGTGGTTAGTGTTGTTTTATTTTCTCCATACAGTATGACTTAGAGGTATTTAGGAACGAGCTAACAAAGCTGAACCACCAGAGCAGAATAATCAAGACACAAGTCCATCAATTTCTGCAGTATAAACTGATACTTGGTGTAATTTCGGAAACATAAATAATATGTAAACCGTACTTAGCTATGCCATGTTATTTATAGCTTGCATATTACCAATGAGTCAGTAACGTCAGTGAGTTGTTTCATAATCATCAATATCTCCAGCACACCAATTTTGTTTCACAGTCTACAGATTTATTCTTAAACAGTTAGCGTTTTTTCAACGAAAAAAAAATAAAAGAGTTCAAGTTGATATTATAAAAAAGCTGCTACAAGATAAATCTAAAACAAAGCATTATTGAAGCCTTATTCAATTCTTATGCATTGTTGGAATTGACAGTTCCATGGAAACTGAATAGATATAAGGAAAACATTTGCTTTTATGTGAGAATCACAGTAAAAAGATTCACAGTAAAGTGGTTTAATCTGACTACACATTTATACCAAGAAAGAAGAATGCAGCTATTGACAAAGGTGACAATTTCACACACATTAGCCTATTTCTATCAAGCAAATTGTAACAGAACTAACGTAACAAGTCCAAGTAAAATCGAGAATATATCCTCTTTTTAGCATCTCTTGATGCAAAATGTCGTTTTTGTGTTAAAATATTTGCTTTTGGTGGGAGACAATATAACGTTCTGAGAACATGCTGAGGACAACAAAAGTGTATCAAAACTTGTAAAACCCAAATTCAGAAAATGTTACAGAATAATAACTAGAGATCGACTTTGCCGTTGAAGTCATTTTCATATAAAGAGTTTATAACCGAAGGGTAAATCAGTTAACTTACTCGAAATAGTTTTCAATCTTGGCATTGCCAATTCTGGGGCGATACATCAAAGAAAAATTATCTGAACAGTAAAACCTCCTGGAGAAAACCTGTTGACTACACGTGCCCTTCCTCTTTTCTGTTATGTCATCAAGGTTTAGGACATTTTTTTAATTACGTTTAACGATAGTGCACTTTGAATTAGGGCTAACTTATTGCAAAAATACACTGCATGTGTTGCATACTAGTCACTTACTTGTGTGCTGCATCATTGTCGATCCGGTTTAGGAATTTCGCGAAAATATCCCACTTCAAAATAGTGCGTATGATTGCTATCTGTAACAGAAGGGGCGTGCAGAGAGGTTAGAGCTAAATAAGCGTAACTGCAATACGAAAGGAAAATGAAGCAACAAATGTGTGAGTTAGAACTTACGAGCGCTTGAGGTGGTCGATACTAGGGAATGAGCTGAGCTTTGCACGAGCGATCTCCAGTGACTGAACAAATTTTACTTGTTTAGTCAGAATTTATATCAATTTAATGCTTTTAAAATCAAATTAAATCAGCAATAAGATCTTTTTACGCAGCTGTGCGTTTGGGTTATTAAAAGATCACATTGGCAAATCAAAGAGCAGTCAAAGAGGCTTGGTGTGAAGTAAATACAACAAATCGTATGAGCTCGCAGCGCTCTTCTTTGTAGAAACTTTCTCATGGGATTCTAGCATGCTTCTACCAGCTGTTGTTTATCGTTAATAGAATAATAAATAGTCTAACAGATGGTGGCTAAATGCATTAAACCCACGTGAGACGACAAAGTTGGTTAGCACTAATCTAATTACCCCGCCCGCCCGTAATCTTAAAAAGTCCCCCCAAATGTACACCCTATTCTCCATTTTTTTTGTTTCTCGTTAGTTAACTCGTAGAACCCATTACATATCTCGTAATAAAGGGGTTTTGGCAATGGGAAATGTCCGAGCATCTAATAGCAGCCTTGATCATCGCAGTTGGAGAAACGTATATGGGCCATTTTCTGCATGAGGTGGTGAAAACAAACAGGGTCTTTAGACACTTTATTATCGAAACAAAAGGGCGGGACGTTTAATGAGAGTTTTCAGAACTAACTTCTTTGTACTTCTATGCATCAGATGGGCCAAATACTAAATGTTCACGCTGTCTAAATGTGCAGTGGGCAACTACCATGCAATTGAAGAGGATTCGATTTAGGTTTTGTAAGCTCCTATTTGAATATGCAAAGAAGACAAACCTGATATTTAGTCAAAAAGGGAAGATATTTGATTGTTTAGTTTTCACATGAACCTCATGCTCTTGTGCCGTCATGCCCAAAGTGTGATTATTTTGTTATGGTTAAAAGCCTAACTTCAGAACATTAATATTTAGACAAACATAGACGGTGGTGGCAACTCTCATTTCCTACATACAAACTCTTAATTATGACTTTTCCCATTCTACTTCCATAGCATAAATAATACGCATTAAAGGCTTAGCTTCACCACTTTCATTTTTCACTTAATTATTTTGTCCGATAACATATGTAACCTTAAAATACCAAAAGCATTGAAGCTATTGTAACGACTCGATACTTCTGGGTTGTTTATGGTTGGGATCCAAAGTATAAATTCTGTAATTTTCTCGTTGTTTCAACAACAAATATCTAGCAAAAATACTTTTAGTTGGATTTCAATTTTTGGTGTTTTCTTTAGAAATTAGATACAGACTTCGCTGTTAATCAGCTATAATATTTTTTGTCGCTCAAGCATTGCCCTGATTAAAACTAGTGATTTGCATTTTAACCATCAACTGCTCATTTAACTTAGGAGGTAGGTATATTTTTATTATAAAATAGACAGGGTTTTAATCAAAATTTTATGTTGGATAGCTGCTACCTTCGCAGTTACTTAACTAACGTACTGCACTTTGGATGACCACAAACTCCTATTCATTTTACATCGGTATAACCTTGAGGCTGCAGAGAATTTAAAAGTCATTTCTCGGGAACTTTGTGATGTTTTTCGTCACTATATTGAATTATCTGATT
Organism: Parazoanthus atlanticus; assembly: GCA_025448195.2. Classification (NCBI taxonomy): domain Eukaryota; kingdom Metazoa; phylum Cnidaria; class Anthozoa; order Zoantharia; family Parazoanthidae; genus Parazoanthus; species Parazoanthus atlanticus. The sequence goes on along the minus strand of JAOEHT020113841.1, from coordinate 13,135 downwards.
TGCACACAAAAAGAACCAATTAGCCACTGTTAATTTATTTATACAGTAACAATTTAATCGAATATTTTATTGGGAAAAACTTTATGGCTTCATTAGTATCCCTTTAAACTGACGTTTCAAAGCACGTCCAGGGTTTCGCGGTCATTAAGACAAATTACCAAAGATACTTATCTGTCGGAAATGATATGAATCGCAGCCAATTATCAGTTAGGGTAATAATTACTTATTTGATCTTAAACACAAACACCTCTTGAAGAGGTTTTGTGCCTTTTGATTCTTGTGCTACCTACAAAAGTGCATCAGCAAATCTGTAAACAGATGAAACATTACAGTCGGCATTTTATCCTTCCTGTTTTCAAAATCTAAAAAGAACCTTGCATCTTTTAAATGAAACGTTGAATGACTTTTTTCCGGAAGTTTGTTTTTTCTTCTTGTGACTAACAAGGGCTTACCGTGATTTTACAAAACGAAGCAAAAATACTTTTCTATTTTGCTTCATTTTTAAACATTTTAGTAATTTTTCTCCCGTAACATTAAATTTTGATTTTAAACACGTTCAAACATGTGTGAATTAATGTAAACAAATGTTTAAGAACACTTTGTTGAGCGGTGTAAGATTGAGTTCGCAGGTTTCTTTCGGAAAGTTGTGGAACAGCATTAGCTTAATGACGCATGCGCAATAAACTTTAAAGCTGTGGGCCACTCTTGTTAGAAGATTTTAAAAATGCAACTGATTTTCGCCTTTGGACTAAAAAGCCTAAAAGAAATTTGAGCATAAGCGTAGATTAACATAATAATCATTATACATTTTACTTCGATCAAAACCGTCAAAAGTGCATGCGTTTAGGATCCCAAGGGCAAAATCAAAATTCATTCTGTTGTTTTTTGTTTCATGCTGAGTTATATATTTGAAACGACTACCTTTGGTATTTAAATAAAGAACAAAACGTTTGCAGTTTTATTCCGTCGACGGGTAACAGAATAGTTCACGACCGCTATAACATCATATTGAAGATTCGATGCTAAAAAAATCCCAAATTTTCAAATGTTTAAGTGATACAGCTACAGCTGAATAGTAATAATTAGAGACTAAATTACATTGAAAAACGTAAAAGGCATTTTAATTATTTAAACAATTCTGTCGTTGAAGCCTTTTCGGTACGGTCAAAAGCTTAAACTCTAGAGTGGTAAAAATAACTTCATCTAGGCAAATGCTAAATTCACAAAGCCTTGCTTAACCGAATGAATGAGTTTGTCGGCAAAATTGACCAAGACCCTCAAATGAAAGCTGGCATGTTTGTTGACTTTTATCCATTCCCACGTGAAAACAAAATTAGTTTGTCTACGATAGCTATTTACTTTCCTGCTATGTTAATAAAATATCCCGGGGCGGAAATTAGACTTTAAACTGCTTGCTCTTGAGGAGCAATAGAAAAAACTACTAACATTGAACCAACCAGGCGTTCCCGTGACCAAGAAAGATACATTAAGAGTAATTATCGTAGAATCGTAGATTGAATCATAGTTTCCGGCTGACAACATCAGATTTGTCCAAAATATCCATGAAGATACGACAAACATGTCAAATTGTACTCAACTGAGTTTTGCTAAATAGTAAAAACGTTATTTAAATTAGGAGTTTAGATTCGAAACGCTTTGTAAATTGAAAAGGAAAGTCTTTTCTAAGGAAAAGGGTAAGTAGAGTATCATGGTCACCTAAACAAGCCATTGTTTTCTTTTCTTCCCTCAAATGATGTGCGAATGTTTTTCTATGGCCTGTTAATCGTTCGAATAGAAAGACTTTTATATAGAAACTAACAATGATTGTTTAATTTTTCCTCTGCACGTTTGCCATCAAAGTATTCTGCTTTAATGTGTTAGATGACATGCGGGGAAATTAGGAATTTCTCGTTTCCACAGTTTTAAGCCTCTTATTTGCAAGTTGCGGTTAGATGAAACGAGATTAAAGATTCATTAAGGATAATGCGAGTATTATTATTGTACTAGCCACCTCCACATATTTAGCGCAATATTTCCCAATAGGAAAAGTTGGAACACCTAAATAGAGGCCAAATACATTCTCTGAGGTTATTTCGTAAGTTAACACTGCATCCTCACTATTGCTAAAAAATCACTTCGTCTGATGTTGTTTTTGCCTTTTCTATTTTCAAACTCGTCCTCTTTTTTGTAGCTACACACGTTCTCTATAATAGGAGTAACCTTTGTCGGGATTGAGGCTCGACTTTACCTGAAGGCTAAGAACAAATTTATAAGAACAAATCGGTTGCAGCAAAGCTTCAGAATTATTTCCTTACATTCGTGAACAGATTTCACGAAAGCCTGACCAATAGTTTCTACAGACACTGTTTGTTTCATCAACCGTTGTAAAGGAACTCAAATTCTTTCTTATAATGTTCATAAAAGCTTAAGTTTAGACTCAAATTTTGGGACTTCTTGACAACCTGGCGACGCCAATACGTGGATGAAACGCGTCAAAGAAGCCAGCAAACTGAAACAAGATTGCCATTAGTTGTCACAGAATAGGACGTTAGTTTTTGCGAATGAGAAAGAGCGCTACCTAATAATTTGTAACCAATTTTCAGTACATCATACGAAGAAATAAGTACACTCTTGTGCTGGATTTGTCACAAGAACAATGAACCGGGTATCAAGATTTCTGGTCTTCAGCTTTCGAAACTTTTTCCAAGCAAAACAACCTTAGAGTTTGTATTGAAACAGTTTAAAGCATTTTAAGCATACTATTAAGCTCTGAAAGTCTTAAGTGATGCCAATATGTTTCATCTGAGATGATCTTTGGCATTGCCAGAAAAACTGGAAACGCACTTTAAGATCAAGTGTCTTGATTAGGTTTCACAAATGTAGCTGTTGTTACTTCTTAAAACAATTTTCTTAGTTGTTGTTTAAATTGACCAGTTTAGGTTTGCGAAGAATTGCACCGAAACATGAAGGGCGTAACAACTAACTTGATTTAGCAAAACCTCCGTAACACAAGCTCCTGTAAATTACGATGTCGTGATCCTCCATTGCATGTTTTTGGTCATTTTTTAAATATAAAGATTGATTCTGTTTTGACATATATCCCTTATCTTACGTTAATTTTGAGCCTTGAACTTATTCGTCTTTCAGCTAAGGAAATAACAATAAAATATAGTTAGTGTTGAGAGAAAACAAAGGTTTATATCCTTGTCCTGAAGTGGAGAAATAAATGCACCAAGTGTTCCTTGTCAAGGAAGCAAGAGATTAAAGCATGCAGGACTTGTCTTCAATATACCTAAAATAGGGTTCTTTACATGTTCAAGTAACCATAATTGTGGTGTAAACTTGAACTTGAATTTGCCCATTAAATTTTATACCCATTTTGATGAGACTATTCTCAAAGGAGTTCTGCTTTTTCCTGACATTTCAAATCTACAAAACAAATCTGTACATACCTTTTTAATCCATTGCATATATAACAGTGTTTTCAATTTGTTAGAAATGCGAGATTCTAGGCCAGCAACTGCTTCCTGCTACATTCTCAACTTTGTATAGTCGTTTCATCGAAAATCAATTTGCCTGAGTCAAGCAGAGTAGGACTAAAGAAAATTGAATGCAAAGCCACTTTAATTTTTGCCAACTTTTACTTGAAACTCCATACATTTTCTATCTCAGTGAAAGCTGCAAACCTAAAGAAATGAGCTGTACACAAGAGGTACCGTTTGTGTTCACTGCAAAAATACAGCTTGTCATTTACTTGTAACTTGAGAAACAATAGGGGGTGGAAAAACAACTTCGTTCTTTCGAGTTGCTTGATTCAGGTATATTTTTTAGTTTCATGTCTCTTTTTATGGTTCCTTAAGAGGTAAGCGTTTCAATTATAGTTTAGCGCACATTTTAAGTCTTTATTATGTTTCTTTAGGATTATTACAGAACGAACGTTTAGCTGTGTTTATCGAACTGAAACTTCGCTGCTTTTGGTCCAAACTATAACAGTCTGTTGCTATACTACCGATCAAAGAAACTAGTTTGCTAGTAGAGTAATTTCCTTTCTACTTTCTTGTAGCACGACTTGTCGGACAAATATTTCGTTGTCAGTGGGTTTATAATGGATCGTGCAGTGCGTGGCTCTGTTTAGATTAGAAAACAATATCAATTTGAAATTTGCACTCGTGTTATGCTACTGAGAAGCCGTACTAATTGAAATGAATAAAGTAATTTAAAACATAAACTGTAGAGAGCATATAAAGTAACATTGACGTGTTTCATAAAATGCATGCTAGAACAGAGAACCTACCATTTCTTGAAGGTATAAAAATTGCCTTGGAATGGGAGTGAGTTGTGCGGTAAGGTCGTTTTCTTTTGTTAGGTACCGCAGGAAAAAATGCAATAACGTAGATAGGTACATGTTTTACTCTTTATGACGGTCTGTGTCTTTCATTATAAAAAACGCGCTAAATTGGGAGGTTTAACTGCTGTGAAAGATGCCGAAGATACACCATAAGAGAGATTATTTTGCCAGTACCTCCGCTCATTTCCAGTGTTAATGTTTACGTAACGAATCCATACAAGCCTCGTCCGGTAGGCCATTACACATTTCTGACCTGTTTCTAAGTAGCGCAGTACACCCCAAATTTTCAGGCAGTGTTAATTCAGTTGCGCAGATATAATGGGACTATAGATAACCAAAATTTTACCAAGAAGCAACTTGCACTGCTTTAAAGTGAAAGAAATTATTTACAAAGTATATTGCTAAACAAACCCGGCGTTTAGTCGCAAGGCAGCTGGCTTTTTCCCAGCAGAACGTGCTAATCGCCCCGAAGACAAACTCATTTTTTCATGGATCTTTTGGTTCTTAATGTAAAATATGGCAAGCAAGCACGAACACAAACTAAAACGCTATCAAAATAGAACTATTTTTAGTTCTGAAGTTTGTATTTACCTCTTTACGAAAGTTCATGAATAATTACAGTTAGTTTTATTTCTGCAAAACAAACTATATCTCTGGTGTGCTAGTAACTGAGGGAACGTTGCAGTTTGAGAAAAAACTAACATTTTACATGGCTACATATTAAAACCAAATCTCGCACAAAGCTAGTGAATAATGCCCTGATTAACGTTAAATGTCAGATCCTTGTAAATATAATTGTTTCAAGCACTAGCAGTTGTATTAGTCAGTTAGGTTTCGGTTGCTAGCTCAAAAACATTATTTATGCGAATAATGCGGCAAGACTGGGGAACACTTCTGTTTGAATTCAACACACACCGGTCTAAAACCATATTTCTTTCCCTCCAATATTTCATGTATAATTTTGCATTACAACTACGTACCATTACAAACATTCAAAATTCAAGAGGATACTGATGAACGAAACGGCAACACATGACCCAGAATATGAAAAGAAATATACAAACGATTGTCATGCAAGTTCTAATTGTTATTGGGAAATGAAGGGGCATTATTCGACTTTCAACAGAACTGTTTCATAATAAATCACTTTTTCCGAAAGGAGGAAGTTCTTTTTTATAAGAGAAACGTTATATTATAACTATTACTTTCAAAACGTATTATTTAACTGACTGTGCTCGTTTTCAGTTATCGACTTTGACGTTTTGCCATTGTTCTTTCCTTACTTGAGCCATAGCATATTTTGACTGATATTACTGAGATAAAAAGAAGAGATTATCAAAATTAACGGGAACACCTGGTGACACAACCTGAAACTCGCATGAAGGAAAAGAGCACGCACCCACAGTCTTAGAATATAAAAAAAAAATCATTCCAAGTGCCTATTTTTCATTTTGATTTAAGATAAGATTAAAGTCAGGGAAGCCCGTAATGATAAATATGTTTGTTTTATGTAATGGGCATAGCTTCTTGTGTACAATTTAAAAGATACAGTGTTGTTGCCACAGTGCATCGAATAAGACCTTTACAATCGTGCAGAGATATCGATGTTCATTGCCGAAGAACGACTATAAAACGCTCTGCTTTAAAACAGGTTTTTATCTTGCAAAATCAACCATAGAAACTTTCACGCGGTTTCTCAAAGGACTTAGAGGTTCGCGACTATGTTTCGATCCTAGCTGCACTTTATCGTGTTGTTGGGAACTTCGCCGAACTTTCAGGTATTTTTTTAAACTCATCTGCAAGTCGTTTGTCCTTTAAAGTGTCGGCGCCAATGTTGTGAAAAGGAAGAACGTTCAGAAAAGTTTGTTTAAATAAACAAAATGAAAACCAGCTGAGTGAAACAAAAACATAAAATCAAGGATTCATGGGAAAGAGCAGCTCTATCATCGCTATGCACGACCACTGAGTAATTCAGTGGATATATAACAGATTTGTTCGGAAACTCTGATTTTATAAACTGTGTGCTACTTATAGAACTGATTGATATATGTGAAATATAAAGATTTGTGCCGTACATTTGATGGTGACTACTCTTCTAAAAATAAAAGACAAACCTCAGCTCTTTACGTTCGACCAGCTTAACAACACAATACGTCTTTTGTTATGGCGCTTAAGATATGCTGTAAAATCCCCTTGAGTTTTTATCTTCCAAAAATGTACAAAATAGAGAAAGAACAAGCGGTACATATCCGATTGCTATGTTGGAAAATAGGGTTTCGTCGGTTAGGAATCTGCCAATAATTCGAGATAACCTTTGCAATGGCCTTCATTCTTCTGGTAAAACCGCAAGTCATAGAACACAAAGCTTAAGACAGTCGCTAAAATTGCACCATTGACTTAAAAGTTTGGTCGAGTATTTCTTTTGAAGCACCAATAAAAGTGATTCAGTCTTGATTGATCATATTAAAATCAGCAGCTAAGACATTTTTTCTCGAGTTATGTAAATAAAATGTTCTGAAATATTAAACGACGGCATAATATTCTTGTTATAAGGGTTTGTCCAAGAGAAATTAATTTGGTGATATTGGTTGAATATTGTTCCACAGTCAAAAATGGCTTTTATTTATTCTTGGTTCTTTGGCTCTATCTGAATATCCTCTCAGTAGTCACTGGGGGTGAAGGCGAGACGAGCCAGGCATCTTAAAGCACTCGGACAAAAAGTAACTTTAATTCTTTTGGTCAAACGATAAAACCACTTTCCTCCTCTTGTATTACAAGTTCAGCAGAGTAGCCATTGAAAGTAGATTGACATTCGTCAAATTTTAATCCACAACAAGATTTAAAATTCAGAAAACTATCGGAAGACAACTTATTACTCGTTCAGTTTCTTGCATGTCGTGCATCACCCTCGGAAACCTAAGGGATCGATCGAAAGGGAGAGAAAATTAGGAATTAGGAAGCAAAAGACGAAATGGTTGAGTTGTTAAAATATCTTTCAGGCCATTAAGTCGGTGACTGAGGCACTCTTATTAAAATAAAACGAACTTATTTTGTGTCCGCATTTTGTGTATTTTTGTACAAATGTTTGCTTATCTTTTGATTGCTGGCTGTGAGAGTGATCTAATAAAGTATTCTTCGATACAAATACTAAGCCGATATTATTTGACTGGAGTAAGATTAAAGAAAAATCCGAGATCCACAAATCACTGGCCTACACAATGTTAACGAGAGTCTTTATCTTATTTCAGTGTCAAAACAAGAAGTATTTATGTCTTTTCTGGCAGAATTTCATTCATGTCGGAAAATAGGTCTTTGTTTATCGTGTAAACCATAAAATCTTGCTTTCACACTTCAAAGGCCGCATCAATTTAATTGAAAAATATATTAGAGTTTTGATGAGAATTTACATAATAAACACTTTATCGTTCTCTGTTTGTTTTGTCTTAATTCAACATTTGGCATAAAAGGTTTATTTGTTTAAAAACCATGCTCTCAAAAACTTGTGTCAGTTTGAAACTAGTTTCCTTTGTTTTGTCCACCCGCACGCCGTGAAACAAGAAAAACGTCGTTTTAGTTCAAATAGTTCAATAACAATTAGAAAGTGATTAACGCCATCAATTGAATATTACTTTTGAAGCCTTTTGAAGTCTGTTAACAGTCAGAGACGAAAGAATATCAATTTCTATTGAAAACTGTAAACATGACGTCGGCACAGGTGAAGCAAACACATAAAAGTCACACGCCTCTGAGTCAGCGGAAAAATTACTTCCAGCAACGTTCGCAAGGCACTCATAACTGTCAGAATATCTATGCGGTGAAAGACGAAAAAACTGGAAATGGCGTTTGTGATTGAAAGAAATGATAAGTAAAGACAAGGATACGTTTCGACATTTCCTGCAAAATGTCCAATTGATGTATCATCTTCTAATTAATATCTTGAAGTCCAAAGTAACTACAATTGCCAGTGATATTCTCGCCCAGCCATAAGTCTCACGATAAAAGAACATTCTTTAAAGGCAAAAAAAAAGTGGTAACAAAACTGCACTTCCTTTCGTGTTTGCTCCCGGAACTGTCAGCGTAAAATATACTACTTCCCAATGATTTATTGAGTCTTTTGTAGAAGAGAAATTAGTAGACAGAACAAACGACAACTGAATGTTTTTTCCAAAAATACTGTATCTATGCGACAGTTCGGTTGCTCGAAAATGCACTTAACTCAATTCGTATTTTAATATTACTCATCAGCTCTTCTCTAGTAAATAAATAAAAAGCAGCGGAACAACACAAACTCAAAGCGAAACTAAACAAGAAAGATTGCCAGCACTAACTCATGTACATACGGGTCTCCTTCCCCTTTGGCTTAAAACACTGTTACCGTCATTGGGCAAAATATATGAAAGGTATACAGTATACTTATAAAAGTTTATTTGCCGACCAAGTGTTACTTAATATGCAACTGGCTTGAAGTAAAAATACGAACATCAGAAAGACTGAATCACTTAAATCTTAACTCTGAGAAAAGTTATATGTATCATTAAAATTGTTATTAAAATGTTGTTGATTGTAGGAGATTGAAGAAATGGACCTCAATATCTAGCTAGTGAGTTATATATTGTCAGCTGCATGGGTGACACTCGTTACAGCCTTTTATAGATGTTTGCTATGATGTACATAAGTACGTAACACTTACATTTTAACTTTGTACTTGTCATTGTCATTCAAAATATAGCAAAGTTTCATGCATGGACATGCTTTACTCTCATTTTAAATTTTTTGCAAACCCAAGAAATGTTGCAGCAAAATGTTTTCAGTTAGTTATGCATGTTTGTTTGTTCGTTGACTGTTTAATAAACATACCATTTGTTATGAATCAAAATAAAACTATCGAAATTGCCGAAAAAGTGACAATTCTTAATATTTAACTTAGTCTGGCTGTTCTATTTTATTTGAATTTTGCCGTTTCCGCACAAATTAAGCTCTCTGGGCGTCTGGTTGTATCGAGTCAGTTTAAAATGAATGCATCCTTTTTACTTGCCAGTTATTAGTCTTTAAATTCATCAAGTTTTTCTCCGTGTTCGTGTTATTAGAAACTTCTCACTAATGCACGTTCGGATACACGCTCTCTTTTTCTAAAAGAACCAACCTTATAGGAATACCGAGGCTCAAATTTGCCAAAATTTTCAGAGCAATGTATGAAAAAACTAAGAAAAAGGCGATGCCTCGGCCAAAATTTTCTGCTTTTAATAAAAAAGCGTGTATATGGATTGTTTCAGTATGAAGACTCTATGGTTATGATTACTTTTATGTCCAACATACGGATTCCGAAATATCGAACTGTAGCCGGCGTTGCTGCCCTGTAGTCGACCAACTTCCATCCTCATCATAACAAGTTTTATTCCCATATCTACTACTTTGGTTCAAACTGCCTTTTCTTTTAATTTACAATAACGGGTGGGAATGCTTAACTTGTACCAAGAGAACATATTAATTCTCTTGCTTGCATGTGCATCTTGTGTTTCCCTTTTTCTTACTGTTTTCGGTAAATCTGAAAACAGCGTATCAGTACACATTAAAGTATACTCACATCTTAATGACATGGTAATCATTATAATTTGTTGCTCAAGTCTTCCACACTATATAGTGGTTCTCTCCTGAAACTTACTTTAAAACTATATTTGTCTATGTACAGCGGACACTGACAGTGTATTTTTGAATTTTGTGTTATGCTAATTACATAACCAACAGTCCTAAAGATTGAAGGACAGACTACCTTGGTCAAACCAAATTAAAACAACTGAATGTATACTTTTTGTTATGATAGATAGTGTCAAACCTATTTTCTATACATCTGTAATTACAATACAAAACTTTTATTTTTTGTAAAAATTCAGCTACAAACAGATTGTGATCCGCCTTCATATTGATCACTGCAACAACTACTGCTCTGCGAGACAAGTGAACACATATGCTTTAAATTTGTCACTGAAGCATTAAAAATAAAGTTCGAACTTCACTCTTCATTACATCACAAAACTTTGGCTGGGAAAACGGTTCGACGAATTATTTTGTCGTAAAAGGTCAAGAAGTATTCAGAGCAAAAATCAAGAAGTGCTCCGGAAAAATCTTAGGGTGAGATCTAAAATTTCAGGAACATTTCTTGATGACGCCACGGGCTGAATTCATGTGTACTATTTTCATAGCAACTTCACGGGATGCATTCATGTGTACAACTTTAATAGCAACTATTAAAGTCTTTGCGAAGTATTGGTTTCGAGTAATGTTTCTAAGCAAACAAAACGTACATATACGTCTTGGTTGGGCTCAGTAGCTATGGGGACGAACTAACCGTGCGTGGCTCACCAATTTCATGTTGCTTTTGTCGCTGAGTTATATTTCGTAGCTTAAAAGCAGCTGAACTTGGTACAAATGCCACGACATCAGTGATTAATAGTTCTCAAAGGAAGCTTGAATTATTTATTGCTTGAGCAGACGTTACAATGGAAACAACAGCCACAGAAAGGAAGAGATTGGCTAAAGCCGAAAGCAACCCAATACTTATATTACATTACTTACATTATATTATAATTACTCAAAATGCGTCTTTCCAAGTACATGCATATTAACCTCTACAAATGAAATAAAACGAAAATAAACGATAGTAATAAATAGCAGAAACATTGCTTATCCTTCAAGTAATGATTCTTGCAAGTTGCAATTGTAGTTATGTTATTCACTAGTCTATATGGTGCATTAAATGTGACAAGATCACTATCTTCCGGCTGGTGATCTCCTAAAGTGGATTTGTCGAGGTCGCAGCTTGTGATAGAGATAACAACTCGATATATATACGGTATAAAAGAACACCGGGTGCTATTCATTCCAATTTAAATTGTAGAGAAGGCAACAATTAAATCGTTGTCAAATGATTATCAGTAGGATTCCTGATAGAATGTTAAAGCTTCAGAATTTGAGGAAATTGGTCATTTACACGTGTTTTATTCCTACTCAGTATTCATTTGTGAAAGATTGAGTGAAAATTCGTTCTATAGCCAGGATGAACGGAAAGTCGAGTAATCCGGACACTTACAATCATGGACAAAACTAGAAACAAAACACCTAGCGTCCCCCGCTCCCCCTTTCAAATGTTAAAGCCGCCTCGTATTAGAAACGTCTCAACAATTGCCAATTGGGGAGCAGGGTGTTCCAACTACTTTCATCTGTGATTGATCATGGACAAAACTTTTGGAACACCTAGCGTCCCCTGCTCCCTTTTTCCAATGTTGAAGTCGTCTCGTATTAGAAACGTCTCAACATGGTAACACATCACATCACATCACATCACAACACAATAAAACAACATAACACAACGCAACGCAACACAACACAACACAACACCACACCACATAACACAACACAACACAACACAACACAACACAACATAACATAACATAACATAACATAGCATAAAACAACACAACACAACACAACACAACGCCAGTGGTGGGCACAATAGCATCAAGGCTGTACAATGAGGGCAAAAGTGAGGCAGAGTGGTCGTCAGAATCGTCAACTTTTATTAGGGCTACTCAATTGGAAATTACACTTTTTCAGGCTATTTGCCTATCTGTATACTGTTGCAATATATATGGATAGTATAGCGAACAAAACATAACTTTTTAAATATGGTTGACTTACACTCGTATGGTTCTATATAATGAGAAACTCTAATATGGCTGGATTCCTTAAGTACATTCAATAAACGATATATCTAATAATAATGCTAAGCAGTAATGTGTCGAAGCCTACTGTCAGTCAAGCGTGTATAGTACACTGCAAAGTGCAAGACAGCTCCCCAATTTCTAAATGTGTAACAGTAACTTGCATTCGAGATTATGTTTATAGGGGGAAACTACGATCATTTCACTTTTAGTCTCTCCATGCTCTTGATTATTGACGGAGACGTATTCCTTATATATTCTATAAAAAAACGGATGACAATGGGCATCGGGACAAGTAATAAAAGGGTTAACTAGCCAGAAGTTGACAAAAGAAAGTAGTCTTCTTCACTACAGAGTTATCGTTGTCAGTACTAGTAGTACGGACGTAAACTGCAATGACAACTAATACAATTTCTTCCTGAAATAGTTAGAACTCATCTGTTCTTTGTACATGCTTAGATTCGGTGCAGTCGCAGCGTAATATAATATAACATAGCTTTTAAACTAGTAACGAAGTCTAAACAAAACCCTATGTATGTTTAAATTTTAATTCGTATAGACCAACTCACTTAAATAGTATATTGCATATAGCTTCAACTTCGTAAAAATGTACAACTAGCCACTGTAACGTGGTCAATAACTCATCTCCTGCTTCAAACTTTTTCGAACCCGATACCTATAGAAGCTGATAAAATAGAATTAACTAGAGACAAGATTTTGCAAATGGTTTCCAAAATTGCGATATACTTCAATCGTTTTTCAGAGACTACTTAGAATCTCAGCAGTCATTGTATATAGAATAAAGCACGATTAAACACCCTTCTCTTTAATCGATTGTGCCAATCAATTGAACTCCAGTCATAGATGCATTAAAACTGTACTATTAAGTCATAAAATGTAAAACTTGTCTCATGATTTTGTTTTAAAGGGAATTTGGTTAAGTATATCTTCAGACTCCAACGTGTTTATCTAATCTTCGGAAAGATTAAGATAAAGAGAGAGAGAGAGAGAGAGAGAGAGAGAGAGAGAGAGAGAGAGAGAGAGAGAGAGAGAGAGAGAGAGAGAGAGA
>JAOEHT020113774.1:1199-12639 GCA_025448195.2 Parazoanthus atlanticus | reverse complement strand
GTATCAGTACAACGATCAAAACTTTGGTCACATTACATGAACACTCGTACACCCTCTGGTGAGTTTCCACGAGCAGGTTTACATTGTCGCATCATGATGGTACAACTACCAGTACCAGAATCTATTTCGTAAATTCATTAAGACTCTTATTTTGGTACTGTCGAAGGAATTCAAAAATATCAAATCAAGATCAGTTTTCGCAAGGATTGTGATAGTTGTAGTGTACAAACGTCATCATTCAAGCCTCCTATTCTAATAAAATCCAACTATAAAATCTCTGACTTTATGATTTTGGATAATAAAAAACTGTGAGACCCTGTCGAAAAGAATAGAAGGCGCAATTTTAAAATAGTAAATACAATATAACATTTATGAAAATAGTATGATTTAGGTGCGGCTCGAAATTGACAAAGATCTTCGAATTACTTCAGGCTTACTCAAATTGTTATATGTGTAGTATTTGTAGAAACCTTTTTCGAGTTTGGAGCTGTATATACTTTGCCAAATGCGTATATATAGTTGTGTCTTTTGTATACAACCGTGTTTTAAGGAAAAGGTGGCAGAGTATGTCGCACATTCTATGTAATAGTTTTAGTAGTGTCCTCAATTAGTAAACCACGTGTGGCCAGTTAGAAGAATCAACATATTAATAAAGTTATTTGATGATGATGATGATTATCGGATGAAATCGCAAAGGGTAATATCAAGACCCAGTTGAATTGTGAGAACTTTAAATTACATAAAATTGTATTTTGTCGGAGTTACCAAACCCTTTTTACTTATAACAGTGATTCCTATTGGCGTACATATTCGTCTTGGTTTTGCGCTTTCGCACTTTTAAAAGATCAACCAGTTTTAAATAGCTGCATTTGACTGCGTTTCAGATAGAAAACAAGGCTACTGTTTGTTTTGACAACGACAGGTGCCGAACCACTACTAAACTGATCGATTTGCAGAACGTCGGCACGACCGACTTTCTGATTCCCTAGTAATTACATCTTAGCACAGATATCTGCCATGCAAGTGCCACTTTATCACTGTAAGATAGTTTGCACGTTTGGTATATAAATGAATACTGAATACACCCAAGCATACCGATATGAAGATCGTTATATGAAGCCTTCTATAGTGACGTAACCTCGAACTTACTTTCGATAGAGTATTCCTTTCTTTAATAAAAAATTCAATTGCCCTATTTCACGATGAGGTCACAGTTTGTATACAATTTTCACTACACATTTTGGCAATACAGTTTTCAAAGTACATGTTACTCATGCACTGTGGGACTTAAGTAGAGTAAAACGAGGATAACGATATATAGGATTTGTAATATTAAAGATATTTCTGAATTCGTTAGATATTGGAGAAGTAATGCGACCTAGCACAATATTGTAAAGTGCTTAGAGGCTTGATAAGCGTTATATAATTGTATATTATTTTTATTATTATTATTATTACTAAAACAAAATATAAACAAACCATTATTTGACACTTACAAACACTGTGTCTGTGATACAACGTTTAGATTGAAATTACGACTAAATTGTTTTTCAGGTCGAATAAGCCAATAGAAATTGAAACGAAACTAATCCGGACTTTCCTCAGTTGAAAATAAGACTGATTTTGTTTGTGTTGTTGTGCAGCCTTTGAATTTGATATCATCATGAAATTGGGTAATTTCGAGTGTTTATAGTTGAGGTTTACAGGTGTACTTTCTACTTTCTACCAATCACAGACAAATCAGTTCGTATAACTCTGACGAAATATTGACCAATTGTAGAGGGCTTCACCAATCTCTTCAAATGTTTCAGAATTTTTATTTATCATAATAGGAAAGTGAAATCCGCGTGACAGTTATAACGAGACCTGTTGTCTGATCGGAAGTGTTTTCTCTTCGTCGAAAACTCTGAATCAAATTCATTCCTGTCAAACATTAATACAAGGGTTCTACTCTGCTGCTATCTAATAATTGTTTGGCCCAAAATAACCATCTCTTAACTTGGGGAACATTTTTTGTATTAGAAGGTAGGATTCAAACTTGTAAAGCTGTTCTATTATCAAAAACTAGTACACGGCTCTCTGGAAGGTCACTTTTATATGAGGGGATTTCTGTGTTGAAATAAAGATGATGATGATGATGATGATGATACCTACTTAGTTGAGAGAACGTTTCAGTAAAAATAAAGTTTTGATATTTCAGTTTTAACTGAGCACAAAATTTTACAAGTATCTTAAAAGATGTAGAATTAATGATCATACTTTGAGTTCCATTCAGAAGTCAACAGATTCTTAGAATTAACAAAGTTGTAGTCTATCAGTATCAGATAATTCGGTTTGATCTACAATATTGCTTCGGTATTTGGTTTGAAAATCATATTACAAAACACACAGAAGAGTTGATATAGTATTACATTTCTCAGATATTATGGGCTTGCCGTTCAAACTACTTTCACATAAGCAGATATACGATTTTTGGTCTGACAGTGGACTTTGTTAATTTTATTAATTAGAGTAGAGCTGTTTAGCAAACCCGCGACAAGAAATAAAATCCCGTGGCAACAATTAACCGTATCTGGATATGTATTTCATATCGGAATATTTTGCGACAATAAAACCCATCGTATCCGTTACCAGGGCAAGCCCGCAAGTCAGCTAATATTTTGGAGTATTTTTCACGCGGCAGGTGCACAAACATTTTCAGGGTTTGGCAAAGAAAATCAAACAGAGTTAAAATTTTCCATTTGGCAAAGCAAAAGGTTGAAGTAACAAAGCTAAGTTTGTTGACTCAGCTCTGAAGGTTATTGTTTTCTCTAGCGTTTCAATATAGTTGTATAGAAGGAATAAGAGGACAGGGAAATACACTCTGGGATTTAAATAAAAAAAATGAACGTGATTGGTAGAGCTTAGACGGACTTTACGACATTTGAAAAGACTTAAAGAAATAGTAATATTTATTGCAAAATACTCCAAGACTTGAAAAAATTATAGGCAGTGTAATGTAATACTCAAAAGGCACTAAGTATCATAGAAAATTAGGCTTTTGTTCTCTGAAGTCTATTGTAATCAGAGACGGTTAGCAATATATTTTCAATGTCTTCTACTCAATGTTATGCACGATATTTTAATCAAATGTAATTCATGTCTGACTTGAAAAACTATCGCCAGTCTGTTAAGTTATTCAGTGTTTTGGGGATTTCTCAGCTTCGACTTTGCGAATAATTCAATACTGCGCACTGAGACAAGAAACTAAGAGTTAGAAATATTTTACGGTGCTAACGTCAACAGTATTTGAATACATATCCTTTTTGTATTTTCAATGAAGCAAGATCTTTGCAAACGTAAAGTGAACTGAGAGACTATAAAAAACCCTCGGAAAAATTGGCCGGTTATCAGCGTCGTTCAGTTGATCGTTTACAGATTCATAAGAGATGGGTGTAAAGTTTACAGAACCTGGTTCTCAAAGTCGGATTTGTTGGGCTAACTAAAACAACAGGAGACAGGATACTTTAATACGTTTTTAACAAGTCTTTGAACAGAAGTGTCACGGGGCATGTTTTGCGCATACATGCTGGTAGCCTTCAGTATATCTATTTGTAGAACCCGTTGCTATGAACTTTTACTTATGGCTGAAACATTTCCGTTCGGCGTGTATATCCACAAAAATAATTATTCGCATGCAAGGTTTGGTGAGATGTAAATCAAAGGAAAATTAACCTGCTTTAATGACAAATTTTATCAGATTTTGGTGCTCATTCGAGCTTACTTGTAAATCCCCAAAATATTTCCATACAAATTGTAAAACTGAACAAAAGACGATGCTTTACTAGTAATACGTGCACTTGACAGTGTTATGAAACCAGTCATTACAATAACACGAGAATAACAGTGTTTTATCTCAGACAATACTCTGTAATCAGCTTTCGTGCCGTAACCAGCAGAAGTCTAAGGCCACGTCCTGTCTAAATTTTGACCAATCTATGCAACCCGTGAACCTCCGATCTTTTGACGACCATAACTTTCGTGTTTCAGACTTGCACTGCCGATTTTTAAACCTTTTTTCGCTGGAAGTTTTCTGGTCTACAGATTTTGGTTTTATTAAACTGCGTCCTCGTGAAAACATACAAGCTTTCCCACTTAGAAACTGTAGTTTAGAGGAAGAAAAGTACGTTCCTTAAGTTTCTGTTCTGTAGAATTAAAAAGGCGTGCCTTTTACTTGGTGTATCATTATACCGATCACACTCAATTCTGATTACTTTTGGGTAGATTTGGTCAGCCATGAAAATAAAAGCATTCGGTTTCAAACAACATCGTATTTTCAGAGAGGTTTTGGCCGTTTTTATACATATTTGAAGAAAATAAGTTATTGTTTATAAAGCGATGATGTTTGCTAAATGCTTGAATTGTTCCACAGTAAGACTAAAACACTAAAAAACTGAAATACCAAGTAAACGACAGTTGGAAGAATTGTTTTTGGAAAACGACAAGCCTGTGGATTACTAGCCATTTTAAACAGTCAGGAGTAACTGCCAGTAATCATGGAGTCCATCACAAATTTCAGATTGAGTTTTTGCTAAAGTACTTAAAAGCGAAGCTCAAAAGAATTTATTTCATGAATAATGTTTTTAAGAAAGTGGCTCTGATACTTATCTTACTTTTTTGTCGAGAAGGCTAAGCTACCCTAAAATATCATACTCCCTCTTTAAACATCACTGTATAGTGGCATCATAAATGTACACTTCACCTCGTGTGTCAACATTCAGCGAAAAACTTTTTAAACAGTGTGCACAGCGTACCTTTTTCGCATTTCAGCAGCTCTCACCCTCTGGCGTTTGTTTTTAAACCAGTTGCTCACTTGAGTGACTGTGAGGTCCGTCATCTTGGCCAGCTCGTATTTCTCGCGTGGAGTGGGGTATGGATTGTCGACGTAGGCCTTGTTTAGAATGGTCCTGGATTTTTCCTTAAAGCAGTACGTGGTCTCCTCTCCGTCCCAAATGGTCCGAGGGAGGGGGTACTTCCGCCGTACCCGGTACTTCCCCACTGCACCCAGGGGCCTCCCTCTTTGCTTCTCAGCTTCCATGTAGTGTGCTGTGCGCCAGAGACACTGCAGCTTCTCGTGATGATCTTTGGCGAATTTGTTACTCTCGAGGATAGAGTACAGCTCCTTGAAATTAGTCTGATAAAAAGCTACCACCGCTTTAGAGATCAGAATTGTCTCACTGTTCTGAATATCTTCGTCTCCTTTTGGCAGCGACCAAAGAAACCGGCCTAAGCGTTCGATTTCTCCGTTGTTTTGCAGGAATTTGCAGACTGAGGCAACCTGGTCTCTTGAGAACGGACACGGCAGCATGTTGCTCACGTTTCACCTCGAGAGTGTTAACTATAACGTCCTGACGTGCACTCTGTGCAGTGACCAAACAGAAATGTGGATACCCGCTCCTCTACGCGCTCCTTAAGTAAAGGTGTGTATGCTTTATCGTGTCGTGTTAACAGATCCTAGACAACCAATGTGCATTGTTAATTGTGACTTCTCTGTCGCAAGTGGCCACGTTCTGTGTTGACAAAACTGTCCGTTTTCTTTAGAGACGATATTGTTTTAGTCATATGCAGAACAAAACACCTTTTAACGAACTTGTCAGAAACACGTCATCCGCCGTATATCTTCAATTAGGTGGTCATTAGCATGAAACTGAAGCGGGCTAAGTTGTTTATTTTCGCCTCTACGATAGGCTATTTCGTTTTCTCAAACTAAATACCAGATCTGTAGTCTGTTCAATTGGACCAAGATACTGAGACCGAATTATTTTTCACCAGTTTTAAAATTGTGTAAAGCCCCCTTGCCGTTGCAAAATCAAACCACAAAGGCTGTTGCTGCGGCAAGAAAAAAGAAAGTGGAAAATTGTTAAGTTGCTCAATTATTTTTCTTTGTTTTTACAAAGCACACTTGTGACAATTGATAGCATATTGCATCAAGATTCGACTTGGTTTGTTTCGTGGAGGTGGTCCGGTAATGATAACATGCGAAAATAACTACCGCAAAAAAGTATTTTCTCTGTGCATTTATTTTGTAAGATCCTGTGGTTTCTTTGTATCTTAAATCCGTTTTTCGTCGCTCTCCCTGCTACTCGTTTCGTTATCGTCTTCTCCAAGTTTCGTGTGATAGTTGTGATCTTTATATAGTTAGTGTATGAGGCATGATAATTGTTAGCAAAGCCACTGTAATGCATGCCTCGGTGTTGTACAGAAAGGACAAAATATTTTCTTGTATCTCATTCCTAGCTGCTGTAATCAGGCCTAATGAAAGTTTTAAAAAATAAATTGGGAATGACAAATAATTAATGCCAACTGATACTTCCAGCTATTTTGTTTGGATTTGGCTCCTTTCTCAACAGGCCAGTGGTCATCCTCTAATTACTAATGTATACAGTCGACCTGTCTGTTGCCGAAGTTAGATTCTTCAATTTTAAATTCTTGTTTTGAAAGACTTTTTTTAAATTCTGAACTACAGCTGTGTTGACAAGAACATCACAGAGTTAATGTTCAAAATCGTACTGGAACAAAGCCCTTCGCAAAACGACAATGACCCATTTAATCTGACTTCAAATGGAACATCTGTCGTAAAAGCAAACACGTTAAACAATGCACAAAGTTTGACTCAGAGACATAAGAATCTCCAGTAATCGGAGCGGGCCACTTTGCTCTATTATCACCAATGATGGAATTGCAGAAGCTAGATTTTATTTTTGCCGTGTTTGTCTTAACTTTAATTTCTTGTATCATCTGATCTTAGAAATCGGAGAACATAGAGCCCCTTTTCATTAGCAAATGGTTTTCAATCAAAGCTGCAGTAGCAAATACTTTCACGTCAGGCACTTAATAAAGACCGTTTAGTTTGGTCGATATTATTAAACAATGAAACTTTTATTATGTCTTTCATTTTTGATTAACAATCTTGTTGAAGTTTGCGGGTGTGAAAAAGTTGTTTTTGGATCAGAAGTACACACTGTTTTATAAGAACCAATGAATTTTGTCCGAGGCTCGTATTGTTCTTATTTTATTTTTTGCAAACTCAGCCTAAAATTGTTCCATTAAATGGTTCTTATTTCTATACATAATAAAATATACAGATGGGTTTTAAGGTTGTGAACCTGAGCCTGAGATCGTTCAGTTTTTACGAAGGTTATTCTGCCAAAAAAGTGCAAAATTAAGTTCGGCGAAATTTGAACTTCGAAATACTTTTTTCTTGTTACCCAAGTTTATTGGAGAATTTTGTCTTATTACTTGCAGCTTACATTGTAAAATGACAATATTAAGTTATTCGGTATATCTGCCATACCTTTTTTTTTGAGAGAACACAAGGTTTTCCGTCGTAGAGAAAACTGCAAGAGAAGAAAAAAAGATCGAGGCGTTAGGAGGGAGAAAAGCTTCAATTCTCAGTTTTCCCAATTTTAATTTCTCACAGTTTTTTTGCTTTCGTCCTTTCTCTTGTCCAACACACCTTCACTGAAAGCACGGGCCTCCAGTGGCAAAACATGATGTGACTTCATGAACGAGCCTGATGTTTAATCAAAGCAAGAAACTGCTATATTAACATCAAATATATCTAAATAAGAATTTCTGCTGATTTTCACCCTGTTAAGCTTCTTGATTTTGTTTTTTATTAAATTAGTTACTCTGCGGCTGAAATATAATATTTGTAACTTGTTCCCATAGGAAAGATAGATTCTGATTTCTTTGGGGTTTGTCTCTGTAGTGTGTATTTGTAATGAGAACACGAGCCGTTCTAGTTTTTATACTTACAATACAAGGTATTCATTTGGTGCAGAAGATTGAATAAAAAACGGATACAATGCTCAGCAAAGTGAAAATTAACGTTTGGTGAAGAAGAGGCGCCTTTCATGGTAAAGTTTAACCGTGCGTATCTACGAACTGAATCTCTGAAATATTTTTTGAAGTAATTCAAATCGAAAGAAAACAACTGTAAAATTAAGAAATGTTTATTTCAAATTGTTAATGCACTCTTCAGTTCTACCATAAAAAGATCAAATGTTCGTTGGATATGAAAAGTCCTGACTTGTTCGTCCTTCGTTAGTAGTTCGCTTTCTATAGTAATGTATGCTCTTCCATTGCTTAAATGTTTACGAATATTCAGTCAAAACATTACATGTGTGTATCCGAGGAAAAATGAAGTTGAACAATTATACTGATCTAACGAATTTGATCAACAACACCATCGAGCTTGCGCGTGGAACTTAAGCCGCAGGAAGTTTTATCTACATGCAGGTTTCTTGCCGACTCAGTTCTGAAAAGCGGCATGGTTAATAGATATACTGTACTTTTTCCCCCAGAAAGTTGACTTGAAGATTAACAATTATCTCATGGAAGTGTAAAGTTTGTTGGCTCAATCCTGATGTTTTCTTTGATACTCATGTACCCTACACAAGCAGCAAACTTTCAATTTTTAACTATTTGTTTTAGTGTGGTTTTTTGTCAGTGTTTAAACGCATTGTCCTAGCTCAAGGAATGAAGCATGAATTTTGATGTCAAGTTTCAGTAATAGATGTTTACTGACGTAATGCCCTGAATAAAAGTTTGAAACTAAATCTGGTTTGAAGTTTCAATTAATAATAGCAAAACTTCGAAAATTAAAAATGGAGAAAAGCACTCGGGAGGTATTATGTATAGTTCTTGCTTGAATAGCGGAAAGTTGAAAAAGAGGGAAGGTGTTAATTGTTTTGTGGTTCCAGTATTATGTGCTTGAATCCGCGCAGCGCAGACGACACGCCCTGTCGATTTCAAAAGATATATTACGGTGTAGTAATATTGAAACGTTGAGCAAGAATAACCATAAATCCAATCCTGATACACTCGCTTTTTTATTAGAACGTCTATTTTTTGGTCTTAGGCTGAACGTTCTTAGTTTTTTCAGGATCTCAGCCTTAAATGTTTTTCAGTAAAAAAGTATTTTCAATTTTGTTTTCTGATTCGGAGTCTCCGACGCCTATTTTCACCACAGTTTTACTTTGTCTGTACTAGTATATCTAGCCCTCGATAAACCTCCAACTCCTACTCTGCCTGTTCCAACTTCTACTAGTTCATCTTTTTGAAACCCTTGCTTTGAAATAACAGGCAAATTTGCAAATTTGATCATCAGTAGGATACCTAAAATGTTTGCAATTCTACAGTTGGTTTTGGCTCCATTAAAATTAAGATTCCAGCTGGTTATACCTGAGTAAAATTAACGGCTGTGTATGCAAGGATTGCCTGTTAACGTTTACCAGACTCAAAAGTGAAATCGCACTGCTCTCTCGCGATATTTTAGTGGCGGTTCTCACATCCATTTTCCAAATTTATGTCCCTTTCCGCTTAGTCTTATCCTGAGGTGTGTTCTTAGCATGTTCTTGAATTTCCGCCGTTTTTCAGCCTTAAAGTTTTTATAAAAAAGTTCTTATAAATAAAAAGAGAGCTTAACGATTTTCTCGTATCAGTAAGAGTCACTGTACCGATTTCGTATATAATTTTTTGTAACGTGCTGAAAACATTTCCCATAATTTTGAAACACGGAACTTGAATTTCCATTCCTCAATATTTCGATTTTTGTTATTTACATACATTTTTAGTTGTATCAGTCAAGGTTTGTGTGATCACGTTGACCGAACTCAAACGTTAAAACTGCTATTTTGTTGTTTTCAGTAATATCAAGTTTATACATTTCGCTTAGTTACTCACGCTTTTTGTCTGTGCCAAGAATGTCACATATGACACTTGTCGAAAATGAAATTGAAATGTTTTTATTACCTACAATCCAAGTTTAGTAAAAACAGCAAAGAGATTACGAATTTGAACCGGGGAAAATCCTGCAAGAACCCAAATAGGACCTCGCTCTCTTTGTACACTTTTCTTTTTCAACTGCTTTTTACAATTTATGGCGTCCAAGTTTTGCTGTTAGCCGCAGCATCAGGTAAACATGATTCGTTTATTTGTCATACACTACTGAAAGAATAAAGTTAGTTCTGTATGCTTTGGAATATTAGATCAGACCTTTGGGAATATTCAGTCACGAAGAGCTTGATTTCGTCTCGATTTCTAAGACGCACGTACACATTGTACAACTGAAAAATACTTAAAAGTCACCTTACTTGTTCAAGTTCTAGTGTAAAAAATGAAATTCAACTTTGTTTACGGTGCTCTTTATAGCACTTCCCACGTAAATTAACTCGGTATAGCCGTAAAACATTCATAGAGGACCTTTATCGATTGACCTCATAGACGCTGCTTACAATAAACTTCTAATAATTAAAAAAAATGGAAATAATTTAATTCTTGTAAAGTAGGGTTTTTAGTTTCCTTTTGAAAGTATCTGTCGTTAACGTCTCTAATCCGCGGTTTTCAATTCAATATTCGGCGCCAAGGTCAGCCATTTACAGTAATATCTAGTGAGGAAGACCACAACACTAGTGATCACTTCCTACTCGTTTCGAGACTGAGCTAGTGCATCATTTGATGGGACGATATAACGATATAACACTGACTTGGCGATTGGAAGCCGTAGGCGAGTGTGACAACGTCTTGTACCAGTGCTATACTCCAGATTTTAGTAAAACGTTTTGTTTCAGTTGTGATATTTTAAAGCATTACAACTTTGACGATTATGAAAAAGGTGTTGTTTAAGGGCAGTATTGAGCTATGAATTAGTAAGAAAATCGCCGTTAAATCTGGCCTGAGTTGTGAAAGATTACCCTAAAGAATACAAAATTTATGCGGCATGTTTTGTTACTAAGTAGTGGGCACTGATGCTGGATTTATTTTCAAAAAGGAGATTTAAAATTTATTGAAGTAATGAGAAATGCATAAGATAAATGGATTTGTTTTTGATGGTTTGAATTGTTTAATATTTAGAAACTTTTGGTAGTTGTTAAATTTATCGTTCGTAAATTAAAAACGTGTCGTTTGTGTTTTGGACGTAAATCTGAATTTGTAATTATTGATTGGATTGTTCAGCTGAAGTGAAGTAAAATTAAGTGACCTCACGGGAGTTTGAATGAATCCAGAATTAGTTGGAATTTCTGATGTTTCAATTTTACCATTAAATATGAAGTCGGTTGAAAACTGTTAATTTGCCGTTCCTTAATCTGTACATGCATGAAAACCGGCCCTAAAATATAAGGAATGAGTCAATCTGGTGAGTGAATGTGCCTCATGTGTTTTCTTCCATTTTGTTTTGTCTGTGTCGAAAAATCATTCTTGTGCAATAATTCGAGACAGGGTGTACTCTTATAAAATTTTGGTGAGGTACGCCGCTTGCGTAAAAGGCTTACAGGCCAAAAGACACCTATTTTGCGACTTGTTTCACTCATCGTAAAAATTAAGCAGAAAAAAACTTCTAAATTCAGTTTCCCCATCTGTGCCTGAATTTGAACCTTTTACCTTACAATACCTATCA
>JAOEHT020113711.1:0-12640 GCA_025448195.2 Parazoanthus atlanticus | reverse complement strand
TTTGATTAATTACAAATTTGACATGTATCTCAGTGGTAAGTTCAATTGCGAATGCGTGATTTATCATAAAATTGAGCTGTACTCTGTCAGACTTTTTCCCGCGAAAATTGTTGGCACGTCTTGTACTGTTTGTTTTTTTCTCCTTTGGCTTTGCTTTCAACTGCTGCTGCCATTGCAAATACATCAAGTGGAAGTGGGTTTGTCGATGTACCGATTTCTCCATCCACTTCCTCGGAAACCTGGACCGAAACCAAGGGCGAGAAGTTAGAGCGGTGGGACGATGCAGATGTTAAATTGCTCATAACAACTTGGTCTGATAATAAGCATTTATTTGGCGTGGGAAAAGCCACTAAGAAAGATGTCTGATAAAATAGCTGAACAGTTCTCAGCATATACAGGGCGCATTGTCACTGGAGAGCAATGCTTGCGGAAGTGGGCGAAGCTTTGTTCAAAACACAAAGAGGTAGTGGACTTTAATGCCACCAGTGGCAACGATCGTAGAACCTGGAAATTTTACGAAGAGTTCTGTCAATGTCTTCACAAGGATCCGACTATAAAGCCGGTTTATACAACGGAAAGTTCCGTACAAGCTGCCAGCGGGAATCAGAAGATTGCGGAAGAGTCAGATAAAGACGAATCAGAAGCAGAATCCTCAGTCGCAATAAGTACAACAATCACTACTCAATCGAGCACTAGCGAATCGTCAGCAGGACCATCAGGAAGGAGGCCGGCAAAGTGCAAGTCTGCTGCAAGCCAGAGGTGGCGCAAGAAACCTAAAAGTCGGTCTTCAGCAGGTAAAATGTTAGAGGTTTTGAAAACTTACTGTGAAAAGAGAGCAAAATCAGAGGAAGAAAGCTAGCATTGATTAAGCAGATGAAGGATCAGAAAGAAGCATTTTTTAATCGTTTCTTTGATTATATGGAGAATCAGAGAAAGTGAAATGTATCTTTCAGGCTTTTCAGTTCAAGTAATATTTCATTATATTTCAGAAATACTAAATATCAAGATTCAGTATTTTTGCAAGTTGAATTTTATTATATTGGTAAAATACTACATGTAAATATTATCAAGTTTCAGCATATTTCAAGTTGTTAATTATTTTATTTATAACATACTAAATGACAAGTTTCAGTATTTTCAACTTTTATTTCATTATATTTGTAAAATGCTAAATAAATCTGTTCCTGTTTGAGGTAATTTGAGCTAAGTCTTGTATATTATGCACCTAGAAAAATATTAGGCCAGAGGGGGTTTGTGGGGAGGAAGGGGGGATTAGGTTGGAGGAATGGAAGGAGGCAGCACTTAGGAGGAACTTGAATTCAGACCATAATTTTTGTGCAACTGCCTTACCTAGGAACAGTTACTGACAGTCAAATGGGTAACTTATTTGCTGTAAAAAACGGCCTTTCAAAAGGCAATCAACATGATCAAATATCCCCACCTTAATCTCTGTCAAATGGCTGGAAAGGCATTATAAGAATAGATTCCATACTGAATGGATATGGTGTATTAAACAGAACACAAAGCCTCAACATATTATATTCATCAACTGGATGCGCTTAATTAGCTTCTGCAGCTATTAATGCACCATCATGCCCATCATCAGCACCTCCATCGCCACCATCATGGTCATCTAAGAAATAGCTGTCATCAAAATCGTCATGAAGCAGACAAAAGTTGTGCAAAACACATGCAGACATTATGAGGTGGACCAATACTTTCATATCTATACGCTCCAGTGATTCTAGCTTTCTCCATCGCCCCTTCAGGAGTCGGATTGATCTTTCCACCAGTGACCTCAGAGCAGATAGTTTGGTATTAAATTGCTTCTGCCGTGCATTAAGATGCCCATTATCTCTGAATGGGATAATAAGCCTGAAAAAACATAATGGGTGATCTGACATTATCATTATACAGGGTAGCAAATGGGAAAACATGACTAACCCTCCATCTTGTACCTACCCCTTTTTATATGTCATTTCCCTAGTCCTTGCCCCAACCTCTTATACAGACAGTTCTTATACCCAGCTTGTTTTGAGAAATATCTTGCAGTTCCTTCCTGATGCTTACCAGCAATTTCTTTCATTGATTTAATACAGCAACTCAACTGATGCATTAACTCAAGTCTTGACTGGTGCTGGCAATTTGGCATATTGGTTTTAATCCATACACTCCATTTTGCATTATACCTGTTTCAGAGAGCATAAACTATAAGAAGGAATGGATGAGTCCGCTTGAAGCTATCATTTTTTATTTAATGGGCCATTACTTTGATTAAACTAACCGATACCTTTTCAAAGGGTATCCCCCATCTCCAAGAAGATGTGTGTCTCCAAGAAACTTGACTGCAGTAGTTGCATATAGTGACGAAGTGCGCAGAACCCTCAAGTCATGAACAGAGCCTGGCCACCTCAAAACAATATCTCAAAAACCCATATTGTCACACAACCTGTCGTGTGTTGAGTGTTAATTAATACTTTATTCATGTTCTTTCACTATGCACATATATATCACAGATGACCAGTTGGCGGGGGAGGGGGAGGGGGGAGCACTGCCCCCATTCAGCTCCCACGGATACAGTGAATGGGAAAGTGAGAACATTTTATCTGAGCTATGTTTTTACTTCATTCAGTCCCCTTTTCCACCTCTTCCTGCTTCCATATTGTCTGCATCTGCCCTGCCAACACACTTGTTTGGTTAAAATAGCAAATAAAACTGATGACAACTGATGCCGTTCATATAACCTGTGTTTTGGGTAAGGCTTCTAGGTTTTAACCTAATGTGCAAGCTAAGGTTATGTCCACTAGTAGGAACTTATGTCTTGATAATAGGCTAACTGGCTAGCTGCACTGTTGGTTACACGGTGACTGTTGTGCCCCGCACGCATGGACACATTAAATATTGGGGCTCCTTATTGAGGGAGTCCCTTCTGTACACCTTGGGACAGTATTTCAGAAGAACCCCTCAGGATTTGTTGTCTTCTATTATGAGGTGTAATAGAACCAGAGACCTCTCCTAGATATAAAGGGGTCTCCTTGGAGATTGATAAGGCTGGACCCTTAAATAATTAATAAATAAATAAATAAATAAATAAATTATCTTCACCTTCAAATCCATAGCCCCAACTTTTGCCTTTCAATTTCTTTTCCTTAGTCTCCCTTCCCCTGATGCCTGGGGTGTCCAGGAATGTTTTGTACTCCCCCCAGATATCTATGTTCCTCAATAGTGTATAACATATAGAATGAAATAGTCCAGTGGCAATATTTGCAAGTACAGTGAGACACTAACCTGAGTGACGAGGAAATGGAACTTCTTGCGGTTCACATAAGCATCGGGCCTTCTTGTTGGTGCTCCTATTTTTATGTGGGTGCCATCAATTATCCCAATTATTCTCGGGAACCCAGGTGCAGGAAACGCTTCTTCAAAATCTGCCATTATTGCATTCACTTCATACCCTAATGAATATCCTCAGTATTACTAATCTTAAAAGTGAGGTAAAGTTAATCATTATTGTTCCTCAGCTAAAATTTTAATTTTAAAATCAAAGCATGGACCCCAACTGAGTTCATTTGGCAGCACTAAATCCACAGTGTAAGGGGGTGCATAGGAGCAGTATACAAATGTCCAAACTACATGTATAATGACAAAAATGATCAGTAAACCAACCATTCAATCTTTATTCCAACTCCTTGTAGTAATGCATTCACACATTTCCAAAGTAAGGTATAAGATATGAGCTGATGAAGCATACGACGAAATATAAATCTAGTGAAAAGCAGGGCTTGAGCAAAAATATAAAGTAAAACGAAACGTACTGTTTCGCCACTTGATGTATCGTTGCCGCATATCCACTAAGGCCCCTGAATCTCGGTGGATTATCCTCTCCAGGCTACTCAACGTCACGTAGAACCGATATGACACCGATTTTATAAACTCGTGGTATGATATCAACCACACAAACGCTGACACTTGTTTCTCCAGAGAAACAAGTTTTTTTCTTTTGGCCCCCCAAAAGCGTGTTGTTGTGGGACTCTGCCCGTTGCCCCAACTTCCCTGCAAAGAACTTTCATTGTACCTCTGCTATTTCTGAAATGACTTCTGATTTCATCGACCGAGTACAGTGGGACAACGATTCCCCAACAAACTTCACTTCCGTTCAGATTTCGTCGCATAAAAATGGTCATCGCTGAAAAAATGCTTACTTCGTCATCATCATCATCATCATCATCATCTTCTGTTCTATGCTCCTTGTCATCCAATATTTCTTCGAGAAGCAACAACTTCTTCGCCAACTTGAAACTGCAGTGGTCGTGGAAAAGCCCTGGGTCTGGGAATGAGTCAGGCAGGAGGTAAATGGTACGTGTTCTTTCCAATCAGAACTTCCCGACGAAATTTCCGGAATTTTTTGGTAAAGGGTAAACAACCGAGAAAGAAGCCAATGATATACAACATCGAATGTACGGATTTTTTGTATCGAGCAATATTCGGAAAAGTTTGTCCACCACTGGGCTCTGATATCTGGGCCTGTTGTTGTATTTAAGATTGATGGTGACCCACAAGTTGGAATATTTCGGCTGAAGAACGATGGGTTGCCTTCCATGTTGTGTAAACTCCATTTAATATCCAGATGGAACCAAGAAGGAGCAAAGTTCGACGAACAGTGACGAGCTCTTGATAGCGAAGGTGGATTTTTAAGGCAAGAAAACGATCGAAACTCACTGCACTTAATTTCACAAATGAAACAGCTAAAATCATTTGTGTAGCATGGAGGTTTACCTGAAAATTTGGGAACTGAGATGACAGTTTCCTTGGATTTACACAATCAAACCTACGAAGGATGGTTAAGCGATCAGACCAACTCCAAGATCTGACAAGGCCAGTCCTGAGAGGAGCACATAGGATGGAGGGCGCAAATTTAGAGTTCTCCATATCGCAACCAGGACGAGCGAATTCCCAACTGTTGTTACGGACGCTAAAACAGTGTTTACGATGTAAAGGAACACAGGCAATTCTGAAAACCTGTCAACAACCACCTCGTATTTTGTTTCATCTTCACAGGAATGGTTCATGATGCCGTTTTAACTTTTCTTTAAAGCTCGGAGAGAAGTGAAAACGCCTCTTGATAATGGTTATAAAACAGCTTCATTAATATAAAAATTCAACAAAGCGAAATGTCATATGTCAATCAAACAGAGAGGTTTCACTGATGTAATTACTTTTCTTTATGGCTACTATAATATACTTTCATAATTGTAAGATGAAGTCTAGTTTTTCTGTCCGTCTGTCTGTGTGTGTGTTTGTGTTGTAAAACACACAGACAAATGTACGCATTTTCAAAAGCGTACATTTGTACACTTGTGAAAATGCGCAGACCTCGCAATGCTTCGATATTTTCCATGTCAGTATACTTTTTGCGCCATTTGCCAAACTGACAAAAGTTGAGCAAGTTTGAAGAAAAAGATTAACAAAAGCATATTTCAGATGGAGTAATTACTTTCGAGTTAAAGTTGGCCTTTCGAGAACAATTACAAACTGATGAATATTTCTGTCAAACGCTATGAGACTAATCATACTAACGGAAGAGTTGTAATTTGGTCTGCATTTTGTTTTTATCTTCCTAAAGTGGAAAATACTTCTAAGGTAGGTAGTTCGGGGTTTTAGAAAACTCGACGACCGTCATTGAATCTGACTGATTAAAAAACCAATTTCTTCGATGGTAGTCAAGCTATTACGCATACTCTTATTTAATTTATTTTCCGTCTTCTTTACAAACCAGCCTACGAGAGTTGACACATGAAAAACCCATATGGTTTATATTATCAAAATGGTATTGTTTTGTTACGTGCAGTTGTAAAATAAGAGAATCGACGCTTTAATTCAGCTGAACAAGACAATGAAGTTCCCCTTTTCATTTCCTAATTGTCCTGCTGCTACGAGACCAGTCGTAATCTTGGTATACATCTGCAACGGCTTACTTGAAAAAATATGATTTTTAGAACTTTGAATGCTAGCTGCTTTAAATGTGATTTTAAAATGTTTAGAAGCGAACATCGTTGCCTAACTGTAGTAGTCTGGATTAGTTTAGCTTTAAGCTTCTTGTCAATATTTTAAAGGGGCAGATAGTGAAGGTCTGCTATTAAAAGTGTTAAGTGTAAGATTCATCTATTAAGTCTTACATAATGTTTGTAATACAATATTTATGGACCACCGGGTGTTTTATTAATTTCAAGACTGTGGTAAGATTACCTCTGAAAACCCTTTACATGAGGCTCAATTTGGAGCTCACATCAGGACTAGTTTTGATGGTCTGATCACAATTATAAGATTAGCATCATATAAGATAAGGAAAAATTAAGACGTATTGGAGAATAATTAGATGTTTGTGCGACAGAAATGCAACGGGTTCCATATTGTGTATGTTTCTCTTTATGCTGTATTGTTTTGTGTTGTATTAAATATGACTCTGGTTATTGATTTCCAAGTGATTCGATTGGTTCAATAATACAGGTTATCAGGCGAGATCGATGTTCTATAAGTTTGACATTATATGAAAAAACAGCTGCTTCCAAAACAAAACAGGTTTTTCTTAAATCCGGAAGTAAATTTTAAAATCTTCGTGTTTTACACTTAACTCTCCTCGATTTAAAAAAACTTCCGTTCGGTTTTCACAAAATTAAAAACACAAAAATATATATTTTTTGTTTATATTCCACTCACACTTGTTGGATATGAGATGATTATAGTCAAATCGACACTGCGCGCGTCTCCACTTGTAAGGTACATTTTTAGCAAATTAGGTGGTAAGAAGCGATTATGGTTTGGAAGCATGGGTGAGCTATACAAAAGCTGAAATATTAAATATATCCAAAGTATTAACTTTGCTAAAGTGGAAGAAGATTGTGCTTGATATTCGGCGTTTGTTATAGCTCTAACAACTCGTTTTTGCAATAACAATCTACTGGATTAATAGGAGACCAAACTATGTTACAATAATTAAATTTCCATGAGACGATTTTATCCTTCGCGGATCTTTTTTTCGAAGACGTTTCAATGCTTTATTTATTTATTACGATAAACTCTGGCATGTTGAGACGACTGTCTTTTCAACTTTGTACAAAAGCAGCAATTTTTCGGCGTTGACTTTAACTGTAATTTACATGACGTTTGGACTTTTGATCTCCAGCAGGTTTTACACCTCAATGAACTATTGGGGCCGGTTATTCAAACGAGATCACAATCGTAGGTAATGTCCATATTGTTTCAAACACCTTTGAACAATGCATGAACGTCGGCTAGGATTTAGACTTCCTTCAAATAAACGGCCCTTAGTCTGATAATCTTTGAAGCTAAACGTCTTGTTAAGTTTTTGTTTTTCTTGAGAAATTAATTTGCGTAAAGAAGATATGCTTCCCCACATCATTTGGAACCCAGTGGTTTTCTATGTCCCGCCAACAGCCAAATCGCGGTACTTAATCTTTGCCCTGATCTATTTGTAGTCTGGAAGATTAAGATTAATTCATGTTGCGTAGTTGGGTACATCGTTTGCCTTAGTCTCGAAATGAACAGGAACACGGAAATGGCGTGGTATCGATAGGACCGTTTACGATAGCAATCGACAACTATGCGTTCTGAAATAAGGTTCTGTATTCAAGCTCTGTCTGTGCTTAATTATAGAATAGCATTTTTATCGTTTCCCTGACGGCGTGACGAATTTCTCCCATTCGCCAACAGTACAAGAATGGATTAAAGCAAGAGTTCACGTATGTAATTGTGGAGAGAAATATATCAGCTAATGCAATATCGACAGTGTCGCGCCTTTTCCTCGTTTTAGTAACCACAATGAAACACGCCCAAGGGAGGTAGGAGACGAGAAATAAGCCAATGATATACAACATCGAATGTACGGATTTCTTGTATCGACCAATATTCGGAAAAGTTTGTCCAGCGCTGGGCTGTGATATTTGGGCCTGTTGTTGTATTTGAGATTGATGGTGACCCAAGATTCGAAATATTTTGAAATTACACCAGAAAGTGAAAAACAGGAAAAATACAAGGCCCACAAGTTGGAATATTTCGGCTGAAGAACGATGGCTTGTTTTCCATATTGTGTGAACTCCCATTAATATCCAGATGGAACCAAGGATAAGCAAAGTTCGACGAACAGTGACGAGTTCTTGATAGCGAAGGTGGAGTTTTAAGGCAAGAAAACGATCAAAACTCACAGCACTTAATGTCATAAATGAAACAGATAAAAACATTTGCGTTGCATAAAGGTTTACCGTGAAAAAATGGGAACTGAGAGTACAGTTTCCTTGGATTAACACAACAATGAAACCTACGAGGGTAGGTTGAGCGATCAGACCAACTCCAAGATCCGACAAAGCCAGTCCTGAGAGGAGCACATAGGCTGGAGAGCGCAGAGTTAGATTTCTCCACATTGCAACAAGAACGAGCGAGTTACCAACTGTTGCTGCGATCGCTGAGAGAGCGTTTAGAACACAAAGGAATACAAGCAGTTCCGTAAACCTTTCAAGAATTAACTTGTGTTCCGTTACTTCTTTACAGGAATGGTTCATGATGCTGTTTTAACTTTTTCTTTGAAGCTCGGAGAGAAGTGAAAACGCTTCTTGATAACTGTTATACAAAAGCTTCATTAGTATAAAAATTCAACAAAGCGAAATGTCATATGCCAATCAAACAGTAGAGAGGTTTCACTGATGTAATTGCTTTTCTTTATGGCTGATATAATATACTTTTGTGATTGTAAGATGAAGTCTAGTTTTTCTGTCTGTGTGTGTGTTTGTGTTTCAAAACACACACACAGACAATTGTACAAATGTACAAAATACGAATGTACGCATTTTCAAAAGCGTACATTTGTACTGAAGCTTTTTGAAATGCGTAGACCTCGCAATGCTGCGGTCTTTTCCATGTCAGTATACTTTTTGCGCCAATTGCCAACTTGACAAAAGTTGAGCAAGTTTGAAGAAAATGATTAACAAAAGCATATTTCAGTTGGAGTAATTTCTTTCGAGTTGAAGTTGGCTTTTGGAGAACAATTAGAAAGTTATGAATATTTCTGTCAAACAATAAGACACTAATCATACTAACGGAAGAGTTGTGATTTGGTATGCTTTTTGTTTTTGTCTTCCTAAAGTGGAAATACTTCTAAGGTAGATAGGTCGGGGTTTTAGAAAACTCGACGACCGTCAATGAATCTGATTGAAAAACTAATTTATTTGACCGTAGCCAAGCTACTACGCATATTTTTTTTTGCCGTCCTGTTGACAGACCAGTTTTACGAGAGTTGACACATGAAAAACCCATATGGTATATATTATCAAAATGGTGTTGTTTTGTTACGTGCAGTTGCAAAGTAAGAGAATCAATGCATTAATTCAACTGAACAAGACAATGAAGTTCCCCTTTTCATTTCCTAATGACCTGCTGCGACAAGACCAAGCGTTGTTTTGGTATACATCTGCAACGGCTTTATTGAAAAACTCATATTTTAGAAACTTTGAAGCTGCTTTAAATGTGATTTTAAAATGTTTAGAAGCCAACATCGTTGCCTAACTTTAGGATTCTGGATTGGTTTAGCTTTAAGCTTCTTGCCAATATTCAAAGGGTCAGGTGGTAAAGGTCCGCTATTGAAAGTGGTAATTGTAAGATTCATCTATTAGTTTTACATAATGTTTGTAATACAATGTTCTGGACCACCGAGTGTTTTATTGAAATCAAGGCTGTGGTAAGACTACCTTTGGAAACCCTTTACATGAGGCTCAATCTGGAGCTCACATACGGGCTGGTTTTGAAGGTCTGACCACAATAAGATTAGCATCATATAAGATAAGGAAAACTAAAGAGGTATTGGAGATTAATTAAATAATGAAAAAGGTTGTTTTTAAATTTATTCATCGTGTTTGATTTTGTAACAGTAGATGAAGATGTATTCCATAATTTAGTTATGTTTGTGCGACAGAAGTGGAACGGGTTCCATATTGTGTATATCACTTCTTATGCTGTATTGTTTTGTATTGTATTGTATTGTATTAAGTACGACTCTGGTATTTGAAGTCCAAGTGATTTGATTGGTTCAATAATACTGGTTAGCAGGCGATGTTCTACGAGTTTGACATTATATGGAAAACAGCTGCTTCCGAAACAAAACAGATTTTTCTTACAACCGAAGTAAATTTTAAAATCCTGGTGTTTTACACTTAACTCCGCTCGATTTAAACTAACTTCCGTTCGATTTACACATATTTGAAAAGACAAAAATTTTGTTTATATTCCACTCACACTTGTTGGATATGAAATGATGGTAGCCAAATCGACATTGCGCGCGTCTTCACTTGTAAGGCACATTTTAGCAACTTAGGTGGTAAGAAGCGATTATGGTTTGGAAACATGAACTGAGCTATACTAAATGCTGAAATATTATATCTATCCAAAGTATTAACCTTGCTAAAAGTGGAAGAAGATTGTGCCCCGTATTCGGCGTTTGTTATAGCTCTAACAACTCATTTTTGCAATCTATTGTACTAGTAAGAGACCAAACTATGTTGCAATAATTAAATTTCCATGAGGCTATTTTATCCTTCAAAGATATTTTTTCGAAGACGTTTTAATGCTTTATTTATTTATTACGATAAACTCTGGCATGTTGAAACGACTGCCTTTTCAACTTTTCTACAAAAGCGGCAATATTATTGGCGGTTTTATTGTTCTTGACTAAAAGAAGTTATAAAGAAATGCTTTAGCATTTGCGCAAATCCATCAGGTTGGACAAGGCTGCTACAAGCAGTAGTATAGTGTTTCAATAGCAAACCTTTGAC
This sequence comes from Parazoanthus atlanticus, assembly GCA_025448195.2. Lineage (NCBI taxonomy): Eukaryota > Metazoa > Cnidaria > Anthozoa > Zoantharia > Parazoanthidae > Parazoanthus > Parazoanthus atlanticus. The sequence continues at coordinate 1,802 of JAOEHT020113711.1, read as the reverse complement.
TTTAATTGTAATTTACATGACGTTTGGTCTCTTGATGTCCGGGAGGTTTTACAGCTCAATGAATGTTTTGGGGCCGGTAATTCAAACGAAATCCCAGTGGTAGGTAATGTGTAGCTATTGTTTCAAACACCTTTGAACGATGCATGAACATCGGTTAGGATTTAGACTTCCTTTAAATAAACGGCACTTAGTCTGATGATATTCAAAGCTAAATGTCTCGTTAAGTTTTGTTTTTCGTGAGAAATTAGTTTGCGTAAAGAAGATATTCTTCCCCACACCATTTGGAACCCAGTGGTTATTCTCTGTCCCGCCAACAGCAAAACTGTGGTACTTAAACTTTGCCCTGATCTATTTCTAGTCTGGAAGATTAAGATTTATAATGAAGGTCCTTTTGAGCCATATGAGCGAATGCTGACCGTAATACACCTCCCAACTGCGCAAGTCCCAATTTCCACGCTGGTAATCTTAGTTTGTATGAGCTCATCCACGGTCTAACCAGTAAAATCTGACACTGAGTTCTTCGTGATATTCTAGTGACCAAGGTTGAATGAGTAATCTGAGTTTGTAATAGCTCAAACGCGATTTAACCAGTATATTTGTGTCTGTAGATCAGTTTAAACAGTCCGGCTGTGTCTTTTGCAAACCATTCAAAATTCTCTATATTAAATAAAATGTTCATTTGTTACGGTAGCCTTAAAAGAACTGGAGAATTTACTTCTTTTTCGTGATTAAAAAATCAATGCAAGATGGCGTCGCAGAATTTCTCATCTCAAGTATTGCTTACAAATGTCTGTGATATAGTTACAATTGCTGCTTCAGTTTAACTAACGACCAATTTTCATGCAATCACACTTTGCAACTTGCAATTGCTTTCCTAGCAAACATTTTGAAATCAATTATATATATATTTATATGTTTATATGTTTATTTATATCTTTCATAATTCTTATTAGCCAAACGTAAAACTTGACATTACTTCCGCTTTCAAACTGAGAGTTTCAAAGGTGTATAAATCTATTCTTATGAGTGAGGAAATCTAACTTTGCGAGTCCTCTAATTGAAAAGTTTTGATGTAGAGTGTTGCATATTATTGGGGCTTAAATATCTGACAAATTAGTTGTTAAGAGAATTGTAATTGTCTGCCACATCCGATAATCACAATGCATACTTTGAACCTGGTACAAAAAACTAAAACAACAAAATCGACAAAACGTTTTTGAGAAAGAGATACTAACAAAATTTTCCGAGGTCACACTCCAAATATTCTCAGTTCCTTTTTCTCGGGCATTCATCGTGATATTCTGGTGACAAATGTTGATTCAGTGTGTGTGTGCGAGGTTAGCGCAGTTGGTAAGATCTCTTACTGCCAACCAGAAGGTCCTGGGTTCAATCCCCGGCCTGATCGTTCATTTTAAGACGAAAAACGGAAAAATTCAAAAGCGGTGAAAAAGAAGAATACACCAATTTTTTGTTCTCCGTCAAACTTTATACGTGCACGTATTGTGATAAGTTATTTTTATTGCTCGAACCTTTGTTAAGAATGTATAACGAAAAGAAACTTCTACTTCCTGCTTCTATGCAAGACAGTGGCCGGTGACGGAGTTTTGCTAAAGGCGGCCCGTGGTCTGTGGCCAGGCGCTAGGCCTAGTGAAAACAAGATATATATATTTTTAATATTTACTTCAAAATTTGCGGTGTACGCACATAAAACGTGGGTTTAAAGGTTATGAAACAGGCAAACTTCTGACAGTGGACAGTGCTGAGTGGCACTCAAAATGTCTAGTTTGGATAGCAAATGTAAT
>JAOEHT020113642.1:0-12641 GCA_025448195.2 Parazoanthus atlanticus | reverse complement strand
ATGCAGCCAGTCGCGGCGCATTTACATAAATTACATAAATATTATTATAATAATAATAATAGTAATAAAAATAGTAATAATAATTGTATTAATACTGGTTATAATAATAATAATAATAATTATTATTATTATTATTATTATTATTATTATAAATTAGATTCTTAGTTGACGCATAGAATAAAATATTTTAAATAAAATGTTTTACAAATTGAAGTGGATAAAGATGCAGCATTCTATGGAACTGCAGGGCTGTCAAAACTGGTGCAAGCCCGACAACTGAGATGGCTGGAGCACCAGTTGAGACGCCCAAAGTCGGACCTAATAAAACGCTTCTGTCTCTGGGAACCATCCCATGGCAAACGACAGCCGGATGGAAGACGCACTACCTAGAACATCCACCCACAGCTGCCGAACTGCGACAGGCGGCCACAATAAGGAGGGAATGGCAAGGCTGCGTTGCCGCCTGTGGTCGCTGACCAACCCAGCCGACCAAGTGAGATTCTTAGTTAAATGCTTTACAAAATACACTAAATACACAAACTTTTAAAAGTAGTGATACATTGAAAACTAGGAAATATATAAACCACGAATAAAAACGGATAACTTGGGGAATAAAAATTTCTTCAAGTTTTTTTAAAAACAGTTATAGTCAGAGCATGTTTTAAGCCGGAAAGTTTGGCAGACTGGTTCAGTGCGAACTGAGGATCTATTACCGTAGTTACTGCATTGGACTCATGTGTAAGTAGATTGTCGGCTGTTTTGGATCATAGAGAGCGAATGGGAATGTAGGATTACATCGTTTGTTTGAGAGTACTCCTTCCCCCAATGGGGAATATTTACCTTGAGTGCCTGGGCCATCCCAACGGCTCCCTTGAATCTTATCGAGTTCCAGCTCAGGTTCAGGTGCTTCAGCCCGTAGTTCATACCCTGAGATGACGAACGTAACGATAATGATGATGATGATGATAATAATTATTATGATTATGGGCAATATATCTATTCATCTATTTAACAATACTAACAATGATGATGATGATGGTGATGGTGATAATATTATTAATGCCAATCTATCTATCCATCTATGTAATAAAAATAACGATGATGATGATGGTATTGATGATGGTGGTGGTGGTGATGATGATGATGATAATTAATATGATTATGGCCAATCTGTCTATCTATCCATCCATCTATGTAACAAAAATAACAATGATGATGATGATGATGATGATAATGATGATGGTGACGATGACGGTAATGATGGTGGTGATGGTGATGATGATGATAGTGGTGGTGATGGTCATGGTACTGATGATGATGATGAACGTGATGATGATGATGATGATGATGATGAACGTGATGATGATTATGATGATGATGGTGATAATGGTGATGATGATGATGATGATGGTGATGATTACAAATACCTTGGCAATAAATATCAAAATGTGGATCTAAAATGGAGTGAGTACCTCAAAAGCTCTATTAAACCCCGGGGGACTTCGGGCCATGTGAAGGGATAGCTTGTTAGAGAAGGGAATTAGTAGAGAGGGGGGCTGTTATTCCGAAACAGGATCCCGAACAGGTCCAAACAGTTACTTATAAATCGATTATAAACGCCATTGTCACTGTCATTGTCATTATGATTGTCATTGTCATTGTCACTGTCACTGTCATTGTCATTGTCATTGTCACTGTCATTGTCATTGTCATTGTCATTGTCACTGTCATTGTCACTGTCATTGTCATTGTCATTGTCACTGTCATTGTCACTGTCATTGTCACTGTAATTGTCATTGTCATTGTCACTGTCACTGTCACTGTCATTGTTATAGTATTATTGCTATTGTCACAAATGGTAACTGATGAAACTTGTGTTGATATTGGCGTTTAAAACAGCTATAAAAATTATTTAAACGTTGTTAACAGCCATTAAAAGTACTTTAAAGTAGTAATGTTAGTAGTCTAATAATCATTTGCCACTCACAAGGCCAGCTCCAAGGTAGATCCCTCCCATTTCACCAATCTCGTTACTGCTCAGATCGAGATGTTCAAGCGTCCTGTTTTCCTTCAGTGCTTCTGAAAATGCCTTGGCGTCCTTATCTGTTAAGTAATTTGCTGCAAGAAGAGACTTTTCTTAAATAACCTACAGTCAACAACAACATCTTCTTTGTATTACATTGAACTTATTTTATAATAAAGCTGGGGGTGCTGGCAACCCGAAATATAAACCTAAGGGTTAAAAATGCCAGGTTGTCAGATCTTTGCATTTACGTCTTTCTTAATTTTGGTCGGGCATACATACACAAACACACACACACACACATGTACACATTCACACATAAAGATGAGTTACATCGGAGAATCAGGCAGGAATTTTCAAGTCCGTGTAAAAGAACACAATGATAAAACCAAACAATCAGATCCCGCCAGACACTTAAAAAAAAAAACCCCGGCCACGCTTTCAACTGGAAAGTGCTAACAACTGTATACACAATTTCCTCAAAAGAAAGGTCACTGGTGTACTGAATACACTGCAGTCTACAATCCAAATTTGAAAGACAAGTAGAATCGTTTCAACTTGCCCTATTCCCAAGGGGAACAGGCATAACATAAAAACTTGCACAAGCAGTTACTAATCAGTCTTATCTATGGGGATGAACTTTTACGTTAGATTTTCTACCTTAATTTTAAAATAACACCTGTTGTATTTGCATAGCCAATCAGAGATCAATATTTAAATATAAAAGGTCGGCCCGATTCACAAAATTGATGTTTCGAATCGGGCTGATTTGGGATGATTTTCAGCCTGATTTTCATGTTTTCTTAATGAGAATCGGGCCGACAAATCTCCGCTTTATTGTGGGTCAAGTTTCAGTTCTGAAAATGGCCATGTTGATAAAAATTTGAGGTCAGGTTGGGTGTCTAAAAGGTGACTCTTGAGTCTATTCTTGCGACCGAAACTGTTGCACAGTCTGGGAAGGACAAAGGATATTCCGATTCGTCCTACAGTAAGGAATTTAAGTCAAAACAATCTTAAAAAAGGAGGGGCCCAGTATGGCGTTTCCTATGGTAACAAGGCGGTTGAGCCCTCTCCTGGCATTCAGGAAGCCCTTGTACAGTTAGCAAACGTGGTATAGAGGTGTGTTTTGTTGTGTTGCATTGTGTTGTGTTGTATTGCGTTGTGTAAATTGTTTTGTGTCGTGTTGTGTTTTGTAAACTGTGTTGTGTTGTATTGCGTTGTGTTGTGTAAACTGTGTTGTGTTGTATTGTGTTGTGTTGTGTTGTGTAAACTGTGTTATGTTGTGTTTTGTAAACTGTGTTGTGTTGTATTGCGTTGTGTTGTGTAAACTGTGTTGTGTTGTGTTGTGTAAACTGTGTTATGTTGTGTTGTGTAAACTGTGTTGTGTTGTGTTGCGTTGCGTTGTGTTGTGTTGTGTACATTATGTTGTGTTGTGTTGCATTGTGTTGTGCTGTATTGCGTTGTGTAAATTATTTTGTGTCGTGCTGTGTTGTGTTGTGTTGTGTAAACTGTGTTGTGTTGTGTTTTGTAAACTGTGTTGTGTTGTATTGCGTTGTGTTGTGTAAACTGTGTTGTGTTGTGTTGTGTTGCGTTGCGTTGCGTTGTGTTGTGTACATTATGTTGTGTTGTGTTGTGTTGTATTGTGTTGTGCTGTATTGCGTTGTGTAAATTATTTTGTGTCGTGCTGTGTTGTGTTGTGTTGTGTTGTGTAAACTGTGTTGTGTACATTATGTTGTGGTGTGTTGAGTTGAACTGTGCTGCGCTGTGGTGTGGTGCAATGGTGTGTGACGTTCTGTTCTGTTATGTTACGTTATGTTATGTTACGTTACCAGTTATGTTATGTTATGTTACGTTATGTTGTTATGTTATGTTATGTTACGTTGCGTTATGTTATGTTATGTTATGTTATGTTATGTTATGTTATGTTGTGTTATATTGAGGTACGATACCCACTTGCACATACAAATCTGTGCACATCTAGAGGTGAAACCATCAAAAGCTGGAATGCTGGTAAGTGAGGGCAAAAAACGTACTTACATCTTAAAACCAGTTTCTTGAGAGACGTGTTTCGCAGCAGCATCTGTGCAAGAGCTGTGCCTGCTTCTCTCCTCAGAAAATTTTCAGACAAATTCTAGCAAAGTTTAAAGAGACAAGTGAGAGTCTAAATCGCGATTAGCACATAGATGGCAATTTTGTATGGCGTGAGCGTGACGCACGCCCGTGAGTCTAAATTGTAACATACGGTAGATTATCTGGGAAGCTAATCAAGTGGTATATACTCCATGCGAAAGTGCTTTAGACAAGATTTTCAAATGAAAGGTGAAGTAATAATTGAAGGTGATTATCAGGAAATGGAAGAGAAGCATCCGAACTTTGCTATAGAAAAGAACTACAAAAACAACTCAGTCGACGAACATTTTCCAAAAGAAATTGTCCATGCTTTAGCTATAAATTTATCGAGTTATGGATGAACTTGGGAAGTTGGGAGAGCACTCGAGAAATTAGAGAAGCACTCGGCTTCGCCTCGTGTCACTCAAACGCTTCTCTCGTGCTCTCCCAACTTCCCGCGTTCATCCATAACTCGATTAGACGCACGATAAACATGAACCATAGCACTATTAGCACTATGAAAACCATTCCCACCATTCTTAGAAGTCAGTGGAAGTGACATTGCCCCGCGTACTCAGAAGATCTTCGTTGTAGTTTCCACGAATTGCGTCGAAAGTTAAGACAAAATTTCGAGATGTAATTTAGCATGTTGAAGACGGCGGGCAATTACTTAATAGTTTACAAGCTACAGTCGCCTTCGTCCCCGAGAAGGGGAGCGGTACTTGGATAAAAAAATGACGCAGAGGTGAGAACATTTTGGAAATTGCAGTTTGTAATTTCAGTATCTTGGGGCTTGGAAGTTTGCCTAGTATTTTGTCGGGTTGTACAGAAATCCTGGCTGGTATTACTTTTTTGTCGTTCATGAATATTTTGTGGATTTAGTTTTGGCCTTTTGTTATTTTTCTTGAGTACTAAATTACACCTTGAGTGGTGTTTTCAAGTCCAAGTCCCTCAGTTTTTAATTTTTGACATCGTTTGTTATCATTCTAAATTCAGCACAGTTTGAATATTAATAACGTGTCAGGGATTTTTGTTAACGTACGTCATCCATATTTTCGAACTGATTCAAGAAAATTTTAAATCTTTAAGCGGATTAGTAGAGAACTTAATCTATAAATAAAAAGCTAAATCGAATTTCCAATTTTCCTGGCACCTTTATGAAGATTACTTATTATACTATCGCTGTGCCAAATTTTATGGCGATAGGACAAAAATCGATTGAGTTGGGGCTTCATGAAAGGAAAACGCTCGGTCGCAAACAGCGTGTTGGTTCTCGCTTACAAAGACGACTTTGCAAATGATGTACACCATCAGTTAGTGAATTTTATAAGCTTTCCAGTGATATATAGGTTTATGGGTAACCAGCGCATATTAACGGAGCTACGGACTGATAACTGAAAACACTGCTCAAGGTGTACAGTAACCTTAAACTCCTGACTTGATAATGACGTTTGGCAATGTCGAAACGTCATCATCTGGAAATGGATTTCAACAGTTTTAAAAGTTTTAAAACTTTATTTTCGCAGATGTTTATTGTTAATAAGGTTATTATAGTAATATAAAAATATCGTAACAACAGGTTTTGTCTTTCTTCCACCAAGACAATCTCAGACAAATGTAGCACGAGGTCTTAACTCAAAACCCTAAAACGAAGATCTCCTGGTTCCGGTTTTTACGTCACTTCCGGTTTACTGGAAGTCGATGGAAGGGACCTCAGCTGAACTCATTAAACACGGAGTGATCCTATATCTGAAGGCCGAGGGTCTCAGCCTGTCAATTATGAACATTTTTAAAGCTCTTCATTGGCTGAAAGACAATGCAAATCAACCAAGCGCGACCACTCTCACGCTTAGTTGATTTACATTGTCTTTCAGCCAATGAAGAGCTTTATAAATGCTAATAATTGGCAGACTGAAACCCTCAGCCTTCAGATATAGGATCGCTCCGTGTTTAAGAAGGCAGAAAAGGGAAAAATGACAACATTTTGAGGGGGTTACATTCACAGTATGGCTCGCGATCTATCCATTGCTCTGGAAATAAACGTTATAAAGATACTAAAATAGCAACAACTGCAAAAAATTCAACCATATTTCTGTATAACAATGCAAATATGGTGCTGTATAACGAATTTCGTGTTTGTTTTCTAGTTATATTGTTTTGATTAAAATACATTGATTATTTGTTTTGAAAGAAGTCGTGTTCTATATGAGCGCGATAAACTGCCCCTTTAAGCGATAATTTATGTTTTGTCTAAATAATTAGGAGCCGGCATTCTTAGGCTAATGAAAGCCGTAACAAGCAGTTAAATTTTAAAAAAAACAATTAAAAATTAACAATTAACTAATTAACAATTTATTAATTAACTAATTAACAAACACTTCTTCTTTAGGTGTTGACGACAAAGAAACTAAATATGTTTGTTATTTCCGTATCTACAAGTTTTAACAACTCTCAGTGTACATAGTTTTTTCTATGTTAAGCAATAGTTTTTTTTTAATTTAGTTATCCGGCTATTTTGCTTGGGAGACCTAACTTAAAAAAGAACTGCAACAAGTAAATACTGTAAGTATTCACCTACACGACACTGTTAACTTTAACATCTTGTACTGACCTCTGACAACAGTTATAATCCGTTAGTTGTTAAAACCGTGTATCTTCCGTTGTTGTTCGTAACTGATAGTGGCTGAGAAAATTGACAAGAAATATTACATCAAAGGGCAACGGGACGCTATTTTTAAAAACGAAATCTTCTGCAGTTTATATTTATTTTTGCCGTCATAGTTGACCGTTGGTATAATTCTGGTCAAATGTATAAATTAATTAATTCTTCTGTATTTATGCTCGAATTTCTGAAATTCCAAATCACCGGTACTTGGACTTGACATGACGTCATGAAGGCGTCGAAACGTTCTATATTTTTATCGCTAACATTTCTAGTAAAATGTATAAAAGTTAGGACTGACAGAAGATCTGGAATATCCAGTGAAAACCAAGTATGAAAAACTTTGTAAACGTCACTGTAAGTTATATGTTAAGATAAGAAATTTTCGTCTCACTTTTATGTCGTAATTATTAAGTCTCGGCAGCACCTACCATTGGTAACTTCTAGTTTTAAGGTTGTTAATTCATAAGCACAGACCCAAAATGATTTTATTTGACCCACTTTTACATATTACAATTATAATTAATAAGATGAAATAGATTGAATTAAGTAGGGTACAGGGCGTCCAAAAATACCATAAGGGCTTGTCTAGGTTGGTCACCCTATGTTAGTGTTAATAGTAGATGATTTTTAGTGTTTAAAATACTTTAACAGCCTGTATTTAACTGTTTAGCTGACTTTACTTTGGCTCGCAGTTTCACACTACGTTCATACTGCGATATTAAATGACAAATAAAAGGAACAAAAGAACAAAAGCAAAGAGTAACTTAGTGTAAGTTTATAATTAAAATGCATGTAAAATATTTACAGAAAATAACTGGATCATATTTTTTTCAAAAAAGGCAAGACTTACCAATTCTGTAATGAAACAGTTGTCAATAAGCGTTCTGGCAAGCGCCACACCTCCAGCTGACTCGATATAATTACCAGTTAAATCCAGCACTTCTGTGAAAGTATTTTTCTGTACAGGGAAAGGTGATACTTGTAATGACAAGAAAGGTGGAATGTCTATACGGGAAGGCTCCGCCAGAAAGGGGTGCCACATTCGTGCTCACGATATATGAAAGAGCAACAAGAATTGGCATTTCAGTAGTATATGAAAGGGTAGCGAAAATTGGCATTTTAGTACATGTATATGAAAGGGTCGAATGTCAGTCTAGTATCAATCTAACGTCGGCCTAGCTTATCAGTCTGGCATCAGTCGTCTAGTGTCAGTCAAGCGTCAATCTAACGTCGGCCTACATGCAGTCTATCAGTCATCAGTCGTCCATGGTCACTGAGTCTAACATCAGTCGAACGTCAATCTAACCCATCGTGCAGTCTAACATCAACTATAGCTTTTCAGACTTTCGTTAATCTAACATCAGTCTAGCATTGATCTAACGAAACTTTATCCTAGGTGTCAGTCTTAAACATCAGTCCATCTACCCTTATCAAACTAGTGTCAATCTAGTCACTATATGATGACAGCATAACCTCGTCAATCTAGCCTTATCAGGTCCATCAGTCTAGCGTCAGTCCAGTGTCACTCACAGTCTAGTCTTATCAGAATAGCCTCAGGATAGCGTCAGTCTCACATCACCCTTGAGTCACATTAGCATTAGGTTAGCCTCATCAGTCTTGCATCAGTCTATTGTCGGTCTAGCATCTGCCTTGCAAGTATTAGACCAATGTCAGTCTGGCCTTATCAGTATAGCATTAGTCTAGCTCGTCAGTCTAGAACCATTCTAGGGTCAGTCCAGATAGCAGTCTAGCATCGGTCTAGTATCAGTCTAGCATCAGACTAGGGTCAGTCTAGCGTCAGTCTAGATAGCGTCAGTCTACAATCAATCTAGGGTCAGTGTATTGTCAGTCTGGCAGTATAAGTCTAGATAGCGTCCGTCAAGCATCTTTCTAGCATCGTTCTAGTGTCAGTCTACTCTACTACACTGTGCTACACTGAAGAGGACCGTTAAGGTCGAAAGGCCAATGTAGCCGAATAAATCCGTAGCTGTATGGCGTTTAAAAATTTGTTCTATTTAGTATATTTGATACTCTAGATAGCATCAGTTTGGCATCAGCCTAGGGTCAGTCTAGTGTCAGTCTAGATAGCGTCATTCTAGCATCAGTCTAGCATCGTTCTACATGTAGTAGCAGTCTTTAGTCAGTCTAGCGTCAGTCTAGCTAGACAGCGCCAGTCTAAAATCATTCTAAGGTCGGTCTAGTGTCGCTCGAGATAGCGTCAGTCTAGAATCTTTCTAGGGTCAGTTTAATGTCAGTATAGATAGCGTTAGTCTAGTCTCAGTCTAGCATCTTTCTAGTATCGGTCTAGACGGTCAGTCTCGCGTCAGTCTAGCATCGGTCTAGGGTCAGTCTAGTGTCAGTCTAGATATCAGTCTAGAATCGTTCTAGTATTGGTCTGGCATTAGTCCTGCATCCTACTATCAGTCTAGCATTTTGCATCGGTCTAGTAGCAATCTATAGCATAATTAGTGTACTTTATAAGGCTAGCATCTTCCTGCCTGTCGCCTTCCTGCTCCGAACTTCCTTGGTCCTCTTTTTCCTACGTTCCGTTCCTCCTCTCTACCACCCCCACAATACTTACTACTAAGGCTTTAGCAATAGGGATGGTTCCATGACAGCCCAGGCCGTGATGGCGCATGATTATTTCTCTTGACATGAACCGGTCAGACAAGAACGGAACAGGAACTAGATCTGTTTTAAATTAAAAAAGAAAGCATTGATCAAATAGGGCAAATAGTCCAGTTTCGTATTCCCAGTTACCGCTGATTGCAATGACCATAGACTCATTTCTACAGCGTTGGCCTCGACTTAGTGTTGAACATACATAAATACCAGTGAGAACGCCTCCAACAATATGCAGAGTTGTAAATAGCTCATATCTACATTGGTATTTATGAATATCTAATATCAAGTCGAGGCTAACGCTGTGAAAACGAGTCTGCAGTCATTGTAATCAGCGGCCACTACGAATACAGAAATACGGACTTCGAGGCAAGGAAAGTTTCCCGCTCAGGGCGATATACCAATTTTTTCGCATGAGTATGTGGAAAGAATATGTACTGTGTGTAATTATTCCTATAACTACGAATACGAAACTGGATGATTATCTCGTAATAAGAAACATTTAATACAATTACAAACACGAGTACTAGGCTTTGCTGAAAAATTCACCATTCTTAAAGATCATGAAACTACATCAGGGACACTAGTGGGATATTTTACACTAGTGAGGATGCTGATCTCTAAAGATTTCTAAAAAATTTCAAACATTGTCAAAGCTTCCAAAGACTTTTTGACAATTTCTGAGAACTTTTTAACGATTTCTTGAAATTTTCCGAAAATTTTCAAATTCATCAAAAGTTTCTGAAATTTTTTTGTACAATTTCCAAATATTTTCAGAAGATATTTCAAAAATTGTGCTTGCGCACCCCATGCACCCCCCCTGCCTACAGGCCTGATGTATTTATCTACGGCTAAAAAAGAAACTTATAATCCTCCAGTCTAGGTTCCAAGAAGTTTTATATAGTTTCTTATAGAACAAACTTTGAACCCATCAATATTGGGGTAATTTGTTTAGCGAAATTTTCATGTTCAATTGTCTCCTATTTTCTATTGTTTGCAACTTTAGATTATCTTACTTTGTTAATATGCAAGGGTTAGGTTGCAATTGGGACAAAAGTCCAGTTCCTTTCCCTGCCACACCCTATTTACTAAACTTATTAGCCACAATCTTATGGTAGAAAACATACTGGTCATATCAGCCTTTGTTGATCAAACCACAAATTTTATTTAACCACTTTATCAAAAATATATTTATATATTTATGCCCCCATGCAATATCCTCCTATATCTAACCTCATACTGTACCTTTATCTTTGCACATTCTGGTATACAGGTTTCTGCCAGATGGGTCAAATACCTTGGGTATCTCTGTTGAAGGATATTTACATCAAACTCTATTTTAGCCTTACAAGAGCAGTGCAAAAATAGGTGGTTTTGTAATGAGAATCAAGAAAATAATCAGGGATCAAACATTTACAAGGTTAACTCTGTTGACGAATTTACACCTCTATTTTCTCCTTACAATACCAAGAAAAATTAGGTAGTTTGGTAATGAGAGTAAAGAGACTGATCAGAACTCCATTAAAACATTTTTGTTGAAATTAAATCATTTTACAGAAATTCTTATCAACAATATTAATCTCCATTTTCTCCTCGTAATGCTTATGTGAAAGTAGGTGGATGGGTGACGAGAAGTAAGATGCTGATCAGGAGTTGCTAACACCTTGGGCATCTGTCGAAAGACATTTATATCAACCACTGATTTCCCCTTTTGTTATAATAATATGTACGTACTATGTACAGTTTATATGGTTTAGTGCAGATTCTTTTCCACTCAGTAAATTTTTCTCAACCAGCCTAGTACCAAGATACACAAATTACACCTTTCTGTTTCAATTTATCAACAACTATCTTCTCCTTACAATTTCAATACAAAAAATATATTATTAGTTTGGTAGTGAGAATAAAGGCATTGAACTAAGATCAGTTGTGAATCTCTCCCAACCTCAAAAGGAAATCACAGAAGCTAGTGAAGATAACAAAGTGTTTATCAATATGTCGATAAGTGCATTGTAAGAACCTGGAAAATCCTCCTCCAAATCAGTGTCATAATCTGCGCCTGCATCTGAGGACATTATGTCCATAAATGTTGGTGCACATGGTCTCTCATTTTCTACAATGTCATCATCCGTCTGTTCATCCTCATCGGACATCTCATTGAGTGTCACCATAGTGGACACAGAGCCAGGAATGAGGGCATCTGACTTAAATCTGGACACCTTTCTGCTGCTGTTACCACCAGAACTTGATGACGAGAATGCCAGAGAATTCTCTTCTGCAACATCTGATCATGAAATCAATAAAAGGAATATGGTCAAGTTTATTTTTCTTATTCTAAATTATATTATTTTATAGTGCAACTGTCAGGGTGGGGGTGGGGAGGGGGGAGAAGTATGGGAGTGCAGAAAACATGGAGAGAGAGAGCAATCGCAAAAGGGCGGGATTATTTTTTTAAAAGCAGGGAAAATGGAGGAAATTCAGGTAACATTCCAGCCAAAGTTTGATCCTGTAACTAATGTTTTGACACCAAAACCCCAACTTACCGTCAATGATGCTGGTGATCTTTTCTGGTGTCAAAAGCTGATGGTTGTCATGGTAACTGGTATCAGCACCCCTTTCAGTTTGCTGTTGCTTTGTCTGTAAGTCAGCGGCATCTGCCCAGGCCAAATGAACCGACCCAGGTGTCTTTTTTGACTTGTGCCTCTTTTTTGAGCTTTTACTTCCTCTAGATTTCCCAGGACTCTTTGACCTGAATTTGAAGGCAATTAATAAGTAAAAAGTATTCAGTTGATTATCTTAAGGCTGGTTTACATGGTACAATGTTTGCCTACAACTCTCGCATGCAACAAACTTAGGTCGTGTTTAAGTGGTTATTTACTTGCACGCAACTTTTAGCTCATGACAGCGAAATTATAAATGTGTACAATTTTCCTGGTTTGCCACATAGGAGACTGGGGAGAGAAACAAACTAAATGACCAGTGAACACATATGGTCGCTGGTCTAATACAAAGAATCAGCTGGAAATTCAAGCAAAATTTGGTTAGGTACATGCTAGGGGTATGGACAAGCCAGTGGTAAATACATGTACCAAGCAGATTCTCTGAAGTGTACCCAACCCACCTCTAACCCAACAAGGCACATGTATACATGATTCCCAGGAGCCCCACACACATATTTTAAAGGCGGGGAGGGAGGGGGGGTCTGACAGAGGTTCATATTTT
>JAOEHT020113544.1:0-12641 GCA_025448195.2 Parazoanthus atlanticus | reverse complement strand
ACCTGGTTTATTCTGACAGTCTTGTTATTTCGTTTCTTGACAGATGGTAGTGTAGCAGCTAGCGCCGAGAAGTTTTTTCGTGAAAACATTGGTACGAATGTAGTAACCTTTATTATTGTCGTAATTATCATTGTGGTGGCTTCTCCAATAAGCACAATAAAGGCACTGCATCAATAAGCACACTGTCTCCAATAAGCACACTGTCTCAAAAAAGCACACTGTCTCCAATAAACACACTGTCTCCAATAAACACACTATCTCCAATAAGCACACTGTATCCAATAAGCACACTGTCTCCAATAAGCACACTGTATCCAATAAGCACACTGTCTCCAATAAACACATTGTCTCCAATAAGCACACTGTCTCCAATAAATACACTGTCTCCAATACACAGATGAGAAAAGATTTTATGAAATTTCGTATAAGTAATCATAACCTTTGTATTGAAACAGGGAGGCACTACAAACCAAAACTTCCTAGAGAGGAACGATTTTGCAAACTTTGTACGCAGAATGAAATTGAAGATGAAATTCATCTCCTGTTTCATTGCACTAAATATTAATACATACGTCAACAATTCACAGCAAAACAAGCACAAATCTTAAATTATAACTCTTCTGATGTCTACAAAAAATTATGTTATATCCTCTTCACAATATCTAACAAAACTTCAATTCATTGTACCGCTAAGTATATTAGCAAATGCCTTCTATTAAGAGATACATAGCCGTTATTACAACGTTATTGTTTTTCTTATGTAAGTTAATGTAATAATTATTGTTTTATAGACACTTATATGTAATTTTATAGATCTTTTAAAAACAGCTTTGGCAATTTATTTTTTAAATTAGTAGCATGCCAATAAAGCTTAAGTGTACCTACCTGTACCTGTACCAATAAACACACTGTCTCCAATAAACACAATAAGCGCACTGCATAAATAAGCACATTGTCTCCAATAAGCACACTGTATGCAATAAGCACACTGTATGCAATAAGCACACTGTCTCCAATAAACACACTGTCTCCAATAAGCACACTGTCTCCAATAAGCACACTGTCTCTAATAAGCACACTGTCTTCAATAAGCACACTGTTTCTGAACTCTGTCTCATCCCAATGGCTTTAGATAATTCATCTAGAAAGAAAACTCCAAATGTGATCTCTCAGCTGCTCTGGTTGTAATCATATTCAAACGGAAACCGGAACCACTGAACTACTTTCTCTTACATAGAAGAACCCATATTCTCGAGAGCAGAAATGTTGCAACGCCTTTCATGGCGATCTTTGAGTAAACAAAGCCCCAAAACTCCCCAAACGTATTAGTTCTCGTGGGGTTTTTTTTCATTTTATTTTCGGTTCTTGCTAGTTTGCGTTGCTGCTCAAAGCAGGACTTATGTTTTTTGATTTTAACTTTTAAGATTTCACTGACACTTTTAAGAGTGCGTCAAATGTTTCGTTAACGGACGAGATTTCATACCATAACTTACAAAAGCCAAAGTAAAGCTAAATATAAAGAAGATATTCTGGATAGTGGACCAGTCGGTAAACAGTTCACTTTGGCGGTGATGATATCTTTTGTTTAAATAGCCCAGTTTCGTATTCCCATGTGCCGCTGATTACAATGATTACAGACTCATTTTGTACAGTGTTTGCCTCGACTTGATGTTGAATAATGCATAAATACCAGCTGCGAGAACGATTAGAAGTTCGAAACTTCATCAATGCACAAAGTTGTGAAAAGTTCATATCTACATTGGTCTTTGTGAATAATTAACATCAAATCGAGGATAAAACTGTACAAACAAGTCTGTATTAATTGTAATAAGCGGGAACTGCGAATACAAAACTGGAGTATTATTTCGCGTTTGGAAATGAAAAAGTAGCTTTTAGTAGTTCCCATGTCCAATGGATGTCCAATTGAGCACCAAAACAATATATTTTATAGGAACACTAGTTGTTCGGTTCTTAGGCGGACGGCATCTTAAAGTTTGATAACTTTTTAATTAATTAACTTCTGGAGTTTTCTTTGTTCCATTCTTACCATTCAATTTATTAGCTCGCGCGCTTTATATACGTCACTAATTGTGGAAATTAGTAAGATAAAAATCCCGGAAAATAATTCACGCCTTTACTCGATTATTCCTAGGATGCCATTTCCTTTTTACCTGAAATCGTCACTGTGCCTTCCCACAGATAGTTTTCATATCGCCGTGAGTAACTAAATGTTATTTTTTTGTACTCGTGGATAAGTACATGCAGGGTGGTGTTTGTAACTGTGACGTCTCTAGTAGTTATATAAAACTGGCGGTGGCTCAGAAGCCACATCCCTGTATCAGCTGCTGGTAAAAGGACAGGGCAAATACTCGTTATTACACTAATAGGCACACGTTTTAACTGGTCTTCTGATCTGCCAATAATCTAAAATCCATGCAAATTAATGACTGACTGACTGCCTGAATGAATGAATGAATTAAAAAAGAAATCGAATGGATAATAATTGCTGATAAATTACATATGAATTAAAATAATAATAATAATAGTGATAATAATAATAACAAAAGTAACAATAATAAAAATACTAATAAATAAATGAAAAAGTGGGGATTGAATAAATAACTAACTGACTAAATAAATAAATAATATATGTGTTAATGATAAAAAATATTAAATAATAAAATACAAAATTAGTTAATTAAAAATAATAAGAAATAAAGATAAATATGGAATGAAATAGAAATATGTATATCAATATAAATTAAATTAGACTGAAATGGGAAAATATGTTACAAGATATGTGTAAATATAACAATTAGGTAAAATATATTAAGTTAAATAAGAAATTAAAATGATTCTTAATAGTAACGATAAACTGATGAATAATAATAAGAGTAATAATAATAATTAATGATAATATTGATAATCAGTAATGATAATGATAACGCTAGATTAGATCAGATTAAACTGTTAATGGCTGGTTTCAGTCTGTTGATCCAGTAACTTTCTCTTGTTCTTCTGGTTTGTTGGTCTGTCCTTCGTACTTTTTCAATGACTGTCAGTTTCATGTTTTCTCGGGGGCACATTCTAAAATGTCTTATTGTTGCTATGCTTTTCTCCCCGATCGTTATGTATAATAATTGGAGTTGGTTGATTTGACCATCACATTACAATTTCTAAAAAAGATATTAAAACAGCCAAGATCGCCGAATCAGAGTGATCCTAAAATTTAAACAAGGACGTCGCATTGTTTGGGGACCAATCACAAACCTAGATAGATAGATAGATAGATAGATAGATAGACAGACAGACAGACAGACAGACAGACAGACAGATAGATAAACAGATGGATGAAGAGCTACTCTGTGGCAATGCCGTCTGTGTAACGCCATTATTATTATTATTATTATTATTATTATTATTAAGTTCTCAAACTGAAGGTTGTGCTTTGTTAGCTACTATTTTTTCGGTCACAAATAGGTGTTTTCAGGTACAGTTTTAAACAGACCAAATTTGGAAAAATGTGTATATTTTAATACTGAAATTCGTTTCAAGGCCCTGTTACACGAAGCGGGGTTTTTTTTGTGAGGCCGAGGACTGTACAAACAACTTCGTTCGGCAACTTGCTTGCCAATGAAAAGTTGCAAGGCTAGGTCATGATCAGTTGCAGTAAAGTATAAGATAGACAGACAGACAGACAGACGGACGGACGGACGGACGGACGGATAGATGGATAGATAGATAGAGAACAAGAGATCCATTTAAACTTACCTGGCGGTGTGGCTGGTGGCTTTGGAGTTTCAGGCGGCAGGGGAGCTGTCTCGGGTATTGGCGGTAAGGTTTTGGGCTCTGGTGTTTCCAGTAATGACGGTAATGTCTCTGGTATAGGCGGTAGGGTGTCGGGTATAGGCGGTAGGGTGTCAGGGATAGGCGTTAGGGTGTCCGGTATAGGTGGTGGGGTGTCTGGAGATGGTGGAAGTTTCCCAGGAAAAGAAGGTTCTAGCTGGGAAAAACCTGAAAAGTATCAATGACAACGATTACATTAGGAAAACTAAAACTTTATTATTTTAATATTTAAAGAAGCGGTGTCAAAACTGTCCTAGGTTAGGTCAAGCGTTTACACTAGAACAGAATTCTGGATTTGTGTATTGCGATCTGGAATCACTGATTTTGTTCTAGAATCTCTGAGCTTTTGACAAAATTGGGGCAAATTTGAAGGAATATTGATAGTTATAGGGATTCAATCATACAAAAAATCCCAGATTTAAAGATAAAAGCTATGTTTGTATTCACTGAATTACTAAGAATCCAGTATCTTCTCATGTGCAAATGGTGAGTTCAGGTTTTATTTACATTTAGTTTCAGGCACGCTAGCTCCATTGCAGTTATAAATACTATAATATATTAAGCGTTCTAAAGTCATTCCAATAGTTCGTCGACTTATTCAGGATTCCATCAAATGAGCTACCAAACACGTCCGAATCCGGAATTTATATTTTTATCAGAATCTGAAACTGCCAGCTCTAGTATAAAGAGAAAAAAACTGATAGCATAGACAATTTCTTTTTTATCATCAATATTGTACGTTTTGTTAAGTAGTCGTGCGTGCGACGTTAGCTCAGTCAGTAAGATCTCGGACTGCTAACTTGAAGGTCCCGGGTTCAATTCCGGGCTTGGCCATGGAGTTGAATATTATGTGACTTTCTTTCGCTACATCGTCCTTGGACAGGAACGTTAAGCCGTTGGTCACCCAGATGGATGAAGAGCCACTCTGTGGAAATGCCGTCTGTGTAACGCCATTATAATTATTATTGTTATTATTATTATTATTATTATTATTATTTCGGTTAAGTTCTCAAACTGAAGGTTGTGCTTTGTTAGTTACTATTTTTCGGTCACAAATAGGTGTTTAAAGGTACAGTTGGAAAAATGTATATATTTTAATACTGATATTCGTTTTAAGGCTCTGTTACACGAAGCGGGGTTTTTTGCAACTTGTTTCGTGAGGCCAAGGACTGTACACGAAACAACCTCGTTCGGCAACTTGCTTGCCAATGAAAAGTTGCAAGGTTAGATCATGATCAGTTGCAGTAAAGTACAAGATAGACAGACAGACAGACAGATAGATAGATAATTTATAATTTCAATACTTTGCTAAAGTCAAAGATCAGCCAATAAAACTGAAATCACTTTCATTAAGAGATTTTGAATAATTCACCAATTCTAGTGTATAATTTCTTTAATTCAGGGCAATCTTGGGAGTCTTTATACTAGCCTTTCAAAAAAATAATCAAACGTACCGCAAAGTGTACAAACTATTTCATTCTCAGACTAAATCAAAGCAGCATTTTTTGAGTCCTCTTACCTTTGCCAGGTG
This sequence comes from Parazoanthus atlanticus, assembly GCA_025448195.2. Classification (NCBI taxonomy): domain Eukaryota; kingdom Metazoa; phylum Cnidaria; class Anthozoa; order Zoantharia; family Parazoanthidae; genus Parazoanthus; species Parazoanthus atlanticus. Next base: position 7,264 of record JAOEHT020113544.1, on the reverse strand, counting down.
TTTTCCCAAAGGAATGCCAGACTTTGACTGCCTCTTTGTCTGGTCCTTCCACTTTCTTGTCGGACAATTGTTTTGACCGATCGTAAATTTTAACAGCTTCTTGAACAAGTGCCGATACTTCAATACCAAATGCAGAGGCTTGAGGATTTTCTTTAATCTTTTCAGCCACTTTGTCAACAAGAGATGGTGTCTCTACCTGTGTAACGTATATAAATACAGTATGATATTAAATAATCAATGCACTGCCTGTTTGATATATTTCAAACTTGTGTGGACCTCTCTAAAACAAATTTCTGCAATTATAACGCTCTTTCCAAACACTGTCCTTGAGTTTAGTTACTAACCCTAGTTTGGATGTAGTTCGATGGTCCAACACTTTAAAGCATTGTTCGCCTTTTCCTCTTTATACTACTGGGAATCCAAAAAAAACATTTTTCCGGGCCGGAACGATTTTGTGAAAACTCAAATCTGACACGCGTGAACCTACTGGAAGTAAGCAAACTCCATATCGAGGCCTCGCCCACACTAATTGCACTGTCGGCAAAACCTTTTGTTTTTATTTGGCCAAAAACTTTACAAGATATTAGCATCCAAACTAGCGATTTCACATCGTTTTCACCACTCATCCACACAACAACGCTATCGCAACATGTATTGGCCACGCGCAATATCAAGTGCCTGCGATAACGAACCTTCCTTTTCTCTGAGAGATAGATTTAACAATATTTTCCACCGTAGAGGTACCTTATAGGATATTATTTTATCAGTCAAACAAAAAGTTCTTCATAAGAAATGTTTTTCACATAATATTAGCTGAGGTGTTGCAATTGTTTACAAGAATATTGAAAGTTTCCGACTCGATTTTGTTCAGTTTTTTGTCAATTGAAACTACACGCTGTAGAGTCTTCCGTTGTTTTGAAGCACGTCATTGTAATCCATGCGAACCGAAAGATGACCATACAAATAAAGGTAAATCTGAAATTGTCTGCTTGCTGTACTTATCAGCGTTTGGATGTTTTTCGTATCTTATTTGAGTGGTGAATTCTAGATTTATCTTCAGAACCCGGCAACGACCGTTTTCAACGTTCCGTTTTCAACTATCCACACCAAAATGTTGCACTGCGTTTTCAAATGTCTCCGTTTTCGGTGACTAATGTTTCTGTTTTCCATCGTTTTACTGTGGACGAGAGGTGAAAACGCAACGATTTTGAAGCGTTTTGTAACGAAAACGTACTAGTGTGGAAGGGGCCTAAATTATTTAACCTTTTGTTCACAATATGTTTCCAAGATTCTTTTTATTGAAGAAATCGGTCTCACGTTCCAAGCATTTTTTAACAGCTTTTGAGAACGGCTTGCAACAAAAATAAACACAATACGGTACATAACAAAAACTCGACTCAACAACGAAAAACAGACCAGTGGCCCAACAAGGCTGTGTGCAAGCGGAGCACATGTCCAAAGAGTTATGAGTGAAATAAAGCTACTTTAGGTTTTTCGAAAAAGGAACCAAAGCAAAAAAAATTGCCCTGTGGTAAGAGCAATCGTGTGTTTTGGTCCTAATACAGGTTATTTCAACATCAAAAAGTAAATTAACTAAGAAACAATATACGGATAAATATACAAAAACGTCTGAATACAGCATAAACTGGTAAAACTACCGGGGGATAGTTCTTCCAAAGGGATCGGAGGGACTTGAAGAATATATTTAGAGATCAGACAGAAACTAGTACATCCGTGGATTATAAAAGAAACATAATCATGAACATTCAGGTATATGTAGCTATACAATGACTTATATAAAGCCATTTAAATGACACAATTACAAACATAATTTTCCACTATTTGGCAATTTCTTGTAGCAACAAATTTGTAGAATAGATTTATCGTTAGTTTGATTTATCTGTCTAATCTAATTAACAGTGAACAGTGCCCAGAATAATTAAATAAAAAAATATTGATGAATTGACTATCTGTGTATTATATGGTATTTGTAACGGTTAATAGACCAATTTTAAAAGCAACATATGGATAAATTATATACTTTAACGAACGACTTGTGAATTTTTTTTCTTGAAGGCAATCAGTGTTCATATAAGTTTTTATCTAAATACACAGAGCTCCCGACGAATGACTAATCTATTTCCTAAGTGTACCAGTTTAAAATATTACTATTTAAGCAGGCCTTTAAAATCTTACCTCTTTTTGGAACCATTTAATTACGTCTAGTTTCCGATGTTCGAAAGGTTTTTCAACAGGAAGAAAACCGGGTGCTGTCTTCGTTTTGGGATCATTTCCGTCCATTTCAAAACAGATTCTGTACTTCATGTTGCGAAACCAGTACAAGTCACGACACATCGATTGCAGGATCACCTCCAAGAGTCTGCGCACTTCACAAGGTGGCAACTTCTCCGACCGCATGGCGGCTTCAGTGCTAGGGTTTGATACAAGCACAGCCTTGATGTTTGTCTTGTCACGTGAAATGTGCAGATCGTACTCGGAGAGGTGCCCAATAGTAAACACTGCATAGTTCTGATACAGCTTTGGAAGTTTCGAGCAGTGAAGAACGTTACGCCAGTTAATGAGATACATCAAAAACTGAGGGAAGAAGGCTGGAACTACGTAACCATCAGGAAAGTTGATGTAAAGTGGACACAAAGCTGGGCGTGTTTGCGCAGCGACTGTCACTGCTGGTGGTGGCTGAACCTTCAACAACGATGGAATCAGGTACTTAACGTCTCCAGTTATACTTGATACCTTCGCTAGAAGCCCATACTGTTGCATCATGGAAATGATGTCATCTGCTGCCATCTGTTCCCCTTTAAGGTACTCCACGAAAAGCTCATCGATGAGCGGTTTTTCAATCATTCCATTCTCCTCAAGCTGCTGCGACCACTTTTCTCTTGATGGATGCTGTAACAAATGATGTGGTATATAATCACATACCTTTTCATAAACGACTGAAGCTCCTGGACCAACTACGATTGAATTACGAAAAAACATAACAACTCTATTGAAAACAACATAATTCAAAGATAAATAACAAAAATATTAACAGATGTCACTCTTCGCGTATGTTCCCCTTAGCTTTTCTGCGTTTCCTAGAATTACAAGCTTTCAATGCAGCACAGTTAACTGCCCGGAGAATCTGGAACAAATGGCACTCAAATTCTTAGAAAAACAACAGCAACTATATTTTTGAAAAGACATTTGAAGTTTGTAATGATTTTCGAACACAGAAAATCTTCACGATGATTAATTCAACTTTACTAAAAACTTTAACCCTATCTGAACTGTCTTAGGGTTATGGATATTTTTATTGTTGCCGCCCTCTTAAAGTGGAAAACCTTAGCTGAGTTAGAACGTTTTGCTCATATTGTTGATTTACTTCATATTTTACGTTTACTACAAATATTTCAGCGGTCGGGAGGTCAGCGGAAGAAATATTGAAACAATCATGTTGGTATAATGGCAGACGTCATGAGCATGTAGTCATGACGTCCGAAGTACGTAGTAAAAATGGATTGCCCGTGCTAAAGCTTAAAGTCGTGTCATGTCAATTTTTGCTCATTTAAACGGAATAACGAGATTCTCTGACGTCACTATGACGTAATAGGCTTGAGTGAAGATTAAAAATTTTCCTTTATTACGTGTTCTTATTTGAAAAACCAATAAAATCCCTTTTTCTTCACTTCATTTACAATATCTTTGATTTGAACAGTTAAAATAGTCTCCAAAATGCTTTATTGCCAATTAGTGCGTAATGTTACCAAAAATATATATAACTAGTGTTAATAATATTTTTTGCCAAAATGGAACATTTAAAAAGTTATGGAGGGGACCGGTCTTTGGCATGCTAAAAAAAACACCGGTCCAGATAGAGTTAATTAAAGAACTTAAACCATGCAAAACTCGAAATTGTATAAAATTTCCCTGAAAAATCAACATATTTGGAAAAATTATAAAGCGCTTTTGTTTTTATAAACGAATCCTTGCAAACTATCCCCTAAAGTTCGAAAAACCGTTTTAAGGACTTCCAACTAGCTTTAAAAAGTTCCATTTGACTCATTCTATAGATGCATTGAAACTACCAGGAAAACCGTTAACAGCAAATTATATAGTCCACATTGAGCTGCACATTTTCCCTTGGTTGAAATTAACATCCACTTTTACATTTTTCTTTTCAGGTTTTGCACGAAACGAATGACGTAAATTAGACAGATGCTACAATAAAAATACGTAAGTTGACTGTGAATGTGATTTTAAACTGGTTGAATATTTTGTAACAGGTATGATTTAAAGGTTTCTTTTAAAGATTTTTAACGAATTTACACTGACCTTTTTAAAATCATTGTAAAGGTCATTGTGAAGTCGTCAAAAGCTGTAAAATCGTTTGTAAAACAAAGAAATCAAGCAATCAAAATAAAGAACATTAATTAACCCTATCTGACAAGAAGGGGAGCTACCACTAACAAATTTGTAACGAAATACCTAGATGCTTTTTTGTCAAATTTGATCTACTAAGTACCTAGGCAACGAAGGGATGACAATTTTTGTTTGTGTGCTCCACGCTCTTTGTAAGTATCACATGTATTAATTTGTTTTGAAAATAGCAGTTGTAACTATTTTTTTTAAATAATACTTTTAAATTTATATTTTCTCTCTTTCTCTCGAAATACGAAAAACAATCCGGAAACAAATACCAATATTTGAGGACCCAGAACCCAAACTCACGGCTGCCTTCTTCGTGATTTTCTAAATTTGCACAACAAACTTTAGGCATTTAAGCAGTATAAGTTTATAAGTATATTTGCTAACCTTTCCTTCAAAGGGGTTAAATGAGATGAGTTTCGTGAACAATACAATCAGCCAACGAGCATCTAACACGACAGTACTGCCAATCTGAACAATAACACCAGCTTCGTGGTAGAACTTGAGCATGGCATCCACTTCAGAATCTTCAGTTATATGACAGAATTTTCTAGCAACTTGTTTAGCATCACTTCTCCTCAAATAAAAGGTCCCTTCTTCTTTTAGATGTCGGGTCGTCTCTTCAAATTTGAACCATTTTATTGGTATTTCTTGACTGACATACGTCTCTTGCTTTAGGATTTCAACTAATTTAGTTCTGAGCTGTTGCAGAACTTTATCTCCTTTCAGTGCTCGTGCATTGTCAACTGCAAATAAAGAGTCGGTAATAACATGACATTCATATGGTTTCCCGGATAGGTTTGACTTTATTTCTTCGTTAACTTCAGCTATTTTTTCTTCGGTTGTTTTGTCGGCATGCGTACCCACAATCAAAATGGGAGGGGGTTGATAGCCGTTTCGTTTTCCCTGTAAGTCTTCCGCAACTTGATGGATCTCTTTCGCACAGCTATTCTCTCCTGGCACTATCTGATCTCCCAGATTGTGGATGTTGGTTAGCCACGACTGCATATTTTCAAGGTTTGTCTCATCCATTGTATTATCAAGCGGTTCATCGGGTTCATCGGGTTCATCGGGTCCACCCTTTCTCACACTTGGAGTTGCTTTAGCACCCAGAGGTTTAGCCAAATTATGGACCACAATGTAGGATGCACTCTTAACGAGGAAGGGGAAGTGAGTAACGCAGTAAAGTTCCTGACCAGCAAAGTCCCAGATATCTACAACCATATTGATTTCCTTCACTGGTTTCCCCTCACGCTTTTTCTTTAGCTGTTCGATCACCAGTGGAGACAGTTCTTCGAAACCCGAAGATGGTATATCCTTCAACGCGGAATCGTCTTTGTCGCTGTCTTCAAAAACAGTGTGTAGTACATCTGGCTTCAATGCGGAATCGTCTTTATCGCTGTCTTCAGAAACAGCGTGTCCAGCTTCAACAGAATCGCCCTAACGAGAAAGATATGCATTTTAGAATACGCCGCTAGCCCAAAATATGTGAAAAATTAAGAACTATCTAGTACCTAAACTACCTGTTTACTGGGTAAACATCTTTCATTTTACATTTTCTTAACTGATGGCATTTTTGGCTGCAAGAACCAAGCTGCTCAAAAGAAAAAAATGAGTTAAAAAGTTAAAGCTCCTTGGATTGCAAAAATGTATTAGTGATTGGATAACATGTCGCAAGGTTAACAAAAATGGACTATTTATTGGGACCAACCGTGGCAAAAATCTCTTACAATCCATATTTAGTTCCTATCTGTAAAAGTAAGCACTTCAAAAACTCCGGCCGGCCTTTATAATATCTGCCGCCCAACGTTATATGACATGTTATAACTCGATATAATACCTGTCACAAATATTTTTTATTCCTCTAGATTTTAATATTATTATTAATAGTTTTTTATTCGATATAAATATTAAGTAAGTTATTTAATCAATATTCAACGTCATTGTTAATTTCAATATCCCAGTTTTCAAATTAAGGGCTGTTTTACATAAAAGTTGGTATACCGCCGCAAACAAATGCAAACCGTTTTTCTACACTTATCTCATATCAATATACGTTTATTTAATACGTTTACAATCAACGCCGGCAAGTCGTGTGAGAACGATAGTCAGACGATATTTTTGTAAATCTCAAAATTACAGACAAGAACGTTCCAAAGCGTGAATATAAACTTTCTTGATGGTACTCTGGTACTCTGGGAAAAGTAATGTTCCGAGCGATCGTGGTGGGCAAATCCAGCAAAATATTGAAAACACTGGTTTAATGTTATTCCACCTGCACCTCGCGATCATAATATTTACATAGAAAAAATGGAGTGAACGTCATTCGATCCCACGCTCACAATATTTACACAGAAACAGTCAACAGAGCATAGAATCAACAAATGAAAAGCTTCTCAGGTTATTCTCAGAAACTTTTCACAATATCCTCTGTTTCGCAATGCTTCACTTGCTTCACAACATCCACTTCTTTGCGACAGTAGTAGGAGCATGTAGGTTCAATAATCCACGACACTCCAATTTCAATTTCTTCAATCAATAGAGAAAAATCTGGTGTTTCAAGCCCGGAAGATTTCAGGATTAATTTCGAGCCGTCACTCAAGTTTTCAGAAGACATGGATCATAAGGTTGCGATGCACAAGGTTTCGATGACTTATTCCTGGCACAACATCAGAAGAGATTACAAGAACAATAAAATAAAATATTCTTCTGACGGAGGAAGCACATGGTCAAATATTGTTTTCCAAGACGGGACTTACGATTATAATGATCTGAATGAGATTATTCATGAGAAACTGAAAGAAGACGGAAATTCTCATGTCGACCCAAAAGAAAA
>JAOEHT020113447.1:0-12642 GCA_025448195.2 Parazoanthus atlanticus | reverse complement strand
CCTTTGTCTTTTCCTTTGTTATTTAAATTTCTTATGCTTGTGCTGTGCTTATTTCACAAGTGTGAACCAGGCTTAAGTTATAACCTTCGCGGAGGGCACATTCTTTCTCTTCCCAAGCCACGAACTACTACTTATGGACTTCATTATTTTAGCTATTTATTTGCCAGACTATGGAATTCCCTTTCAGACAATTTACGAACCTGTGACCAATTTAACGAATTTAAAAAGAAAATCCTTAGCTTAGAGTTTGAAAATGTTAGTGTGTAACAATGAATTATTTTTCCAGTATATTTTTAGTATTTTTGTATTCATATTCAGTATTAGTTGTAGTTTTAGAATAGCTTTAGTTAGTAATTTCTGCTCAGAGACAATTTAGCTTATTGTAGCTCTTAAATTTGAGTTGAATTATAGTTCATGCATATAATATTATGTATGTATGTGCAGTATGTATGTATGTATGTATGTACGTGCGACAGAATAAATCAACGAAATGCAAAAAAGAGCACAACATAAGACGCTGTATCACAACCAAACATAAGACAACACAGTGTAAAACAATGCAATCAATAAAACTGATACAATACAATCCCTCTGCTATTTACGAATCTTCTTGAAAAATAACTAGATTGTTTTTATCAACTGAAATGCGTCGAAAATATCAGATTATTTGCTGCCTACCTTTGAGATTTTCGTCACTGACTCCCTATATATATGTTGCTACTTCACACTTTTAGTGAAAAAATTGCAGCTATTAAACGATTTCTCCATTACCTATTGCTCACCTTGTTCAAAGTATTTTTAAAAGTGTATATTCAAATAAAAAATTTCAAATGTGTGTATTGTGCCAACAGTCTCTTGTAAAGTGCGGGAAAAGAACACTGACTTATGGCATCAGATTTTGGGCGTCATGCGCGGTCTTGCTGTCTATCAGCTGTTGTACAACGCTTGAGAACTAATCAGATTTTTTCGGATTTTCAATATCATACCATATCATATCCGACATCATACACTCATATCATATCTTATCATATTTGTATCGTATCATATATATTTAGTATAGATGTAGTGCAGATGTAGACCATCACAAGTAAACCGTTTATAAATATTATAATATTCATAATATATAGATTTTAAAGATTTTAAATGGAAACTTGAGTTTTTTAATTATTTCATTACCTTTCAAGTCATGAATAAAATTTAATTTTATTAACACAAACGAAACAAACAGCACAATGAAAAGTAATCTAGTGTAATGGCAAATGACACATCATAACACTTCCACGACTCTCCACGCACAGCACAGCACACCACAGAATCACATATCCCAATACAACGCAACACAAAGTAATACACAAAAACAGTTAATGTAAGAAACCGTAACGTTACGTAACACGACGTGATGTGACATGACATGACATTAGGTTAAGCAATATAACTTAAAATAAAACAAAATAGAGCAAAAATTAGACGCTACACTTTAGTTAAGAAATACCTATGGAAAAACAAAACCGTGACTGATGCTCCAATTATCGTGTCTTAGTTGCTTTAAAGATATGCAAACTTAATGGAATTATTGTTTTTGTCTTTTTAAGAGGAGCCTTACTTAATAAGCCTCTATGGCTTCAAAACGTTCTCCTCTCCATTTTACGTTGTACTAATCTGCGTATCGGGATTTTATGTATTACATAATAATCTTAATAGTGATAAGCTTTATTTATTTAGCGCCATTTCCATAGGTTCAATGGCTCTTTACAGTACATTAGAATTAACTTAAATAAACTTAAGAAAAGAACCTAAGGTTTGGAAAGAGAAAATTACATCAAGAGGTGAATTAGCAACTTAATAAACTATTTGGAATAAATAGCATTATTTAATTTTACATATTTGCACTATACATTATGTATACAATATTATTTGCTTAAGTTGTAATGTAGATAAATGGGTAAGACTGAAAAAAAAACCCCTAAGGTATACAAATATATACGGACAACAAATAAACTGAAACTGAACACGTGTCTTTGTCTCCTCAGGTGTTATCTGTATGTTGTCATGCTTGCTGGGTTTTGTTCAGGTTCAGTACTCAGGAGAATATTGGCTACAGCTGGTCGACGGCTACTGCAGCGGGATACCACTTCTGATAATCGCCCTGGTGGAGTGCATTGCTATATCATGTGTATATGGAAACGACAGGTTGGTGTGGTGTACGGTTGAGTCACATCAAGGAGTTCATTAGCAGGTTACTGATAGAAGAGCAAGGAAAACTAAAAAAATAGCAAATGAAACTGTAGCTCTTTATAACGTCTAGTCTGTTTGTTTAGCCTTTATCTCTTTGATTCTTTTCTTTCTTCTTCGTTTTATTTCACCTCGATATTAAATTCATTCTCTTTCATTTCCATTTCCTCCATCTTCATTCTCATATTTTCCCCTCTACGTTTCCCTCAGGTCCATCTTTATCCACATCTTCATGGTCTCTCTCTTCCTTGCATTTGCTCTTATTCTTTTTTTTATCTCTTCATCCATGTCCTACAGATTCAGCGAAGACATCAAATACATGACCAACAAACCACCGAGGTTCATATGGAAGTGGTGTTGGAAGTTTATCTCACCGCTGGCCATTTTGACCGTGTTGTTCATGAGTATAAAAGGAATGTCAGAAAAAATCCCGTCGTATAATATCTGGGACAAGAATGCGGTATGTTTCCTAAAACCTTAGTAGGACCCGGATGCTTTGGAACTATGATTTAGCAGAATGTCACAAATTATGTAAAAATATCTCAAATTGTATTGAGCAAAGAAGTTCTGGAGTTGACACAGATTTGTTATTATTAACCCTGTCCAGGCCGGGGATCCCACTTGGTTTTTGTACGATTTTTCCTTACTGGATAAAGATAATGACAGCAAATTTGGCGACTTTTCGTCAAATTGTATAGCGAAGACGATCGCGTATATCAACCTCGTTCCCAGGCTCTTCCCTTTTCCAAGAGAAAGACCCTGGTTGGGTCTGGTCACGTGGCACCCACATTCTGGGTGGTAAAAAATAAAATAAACTTGGATGTGCGATTGTTTTTATGAAAATAAAATATTTTCCTCTCTACACTAATCTAAATAAGAACAAAATTCAATCTTAAGCACATCCTCCATGTTTATTTTATTTGTTAGCGCCCAGAATGTGGGTGCCACGTGACCAAACCCAACCAGGGTCTTTCTCTCGAGAGAGGAAAGAGCCTGGGAACGAGGTTGCGCGTATATTTGAAGGCGATACCAATTAAGCTGTTGCCACGGTAACCATAAGTTGAGACGTCACTTTTGCAATATTTACATTTAGACGATTAATTCAAAATGGAAACTTTAATTCGTTGAAATACAAGTTTTATGGGTTTTAAAATTGCAACAGCCTTCCTTAGTTTCGAATTCCATTTAAAGTCATTTCTATAAATTTGGTTTAAGTTATGCTGAAGGCAATGCATTTTGGGAGTTTTTAAGCATTTTAGAAATTACGCCAGTCTTGGCGTATTTTTGCATGATTAACGAGGTTTTTTTCCATTAGATATGTTCTATAGTACCACATAAGTATTTCTGCCAATATTTATGGTTTCACCGTCAACAACAACGAAACTATAAGGGGTTTTCGTCGTTGCCATGGTAACCGGTTTTGTATTTTTAGAGTTTTTAAAACCACTTTCATGCGGTCAAATTGTAGTAATTTCTTCTTACACACAAATATTTGGTTGAATAACCTTCTCTTCCGTCTGTTTAGAGCAAAAAATCTAAAAATCAGCAATTTAATGATTTACGATTAGTGAAATGCATCTTTGGATTTTCAAAATGGCGGCCTCTATAAGTAGATATTTTGCTTTTCAATTTTTTGTTTTATACGTATCTCCTTATTGGCATTTGCTCAAAATGTCTCTCACAGCTGACTAAAAACACAAGTTAGTCTTAAATAAGCTACTCAAAATTTAAGATAATACACTGTTTCGTTGCACTTAAAACGACAATCATATTATGACGTCATGATAACAGAGAAACTTAAAAATCAGAATTTTTAAAGTCGTTGAGCCTGAGGATAAACTTTTGGAAGGATATTTCTCAATTATCATGAAAAGTATAATGAGTAAAAATAGGCTATAAAAGCTTTTCGATGACGTCATTATAACGTCATCACCAATTAAGAACTAATTAATGCACAATTAAGTAGATCATGGGCTAGTTAGTATTAATGCCATGTTTCAAACGAATACACGTAATAGTAACGAAATTACGGTGGGGGTGGGGAGGGGGGCGAATCGACCCCGGTCTTCCTAGCGCCAACAATAGCCCGGCCTGGATAGGGTTAAAGTAAATACAGCACAAACTAGTTTTATTCTTGCCATTTTAGTTCTTTGCTCGTGTACGTTGTAATATTATTATATTAAGGACAAAAACATACTTTGCAGCTCGTAGTTAGTAGAATTAGAACGTGAAGGATTAGCTATAGGTAGAAGCAGTCTGTTAGAAGGGTTAAGCTTTTAAATCTGTACACTGTTCATCTATATTTTCAAGATAAAACCCATCAATCAGGACATTGTTTTCTTACCACAGGGCAAAACAGTTTACACTCCCTACCCTGCCTGGGCAGTCTTTTGCGGCATTTGTCTGACGCTCGTGTCAGTTTTCTGGATCCCTGCCGTTGCTTTTCTACGGTACTTCAGGTTTCTTCCTAATGTAACAAACGATCTCCCACTGGTGGCCCTGGGCAGTAATTTGCCTCAACGTCAACCTTTGTATCAACGTCAACCGAACAATAGTGAGAGAAACGAACATAGGCATAGTCCTGTTATACTGCACAAAGCCAGAAACAAATTTAAAAGGAAAGGACCTAATACGAACGGGCGAGTGCCGCATTATGCTAACGGGACAACCTACCACCTTGTTGGTCAACAGAACGGAAACACGCCTATGCTATGAAGACGCGTGGCGGGAAGCAATTTACTGGTTTATATGACGTCCATAGATGTTAGACGTACTCTTACGTCAGTGGTTGTCAGATAACTACATATGTCAACGTTACAGACGTTTTCCACACAATTTTAGTGACGAATTGAAATTTCGTTTCAAACTTGTTTTTGTTACAAAAATGTTCCACAAGAAGCTTCAATGATGCCAAACAAATGAAGTTGATCAATTCAATGACACTTGAAATTGAAAAACTCTTTACCTTATTCTTGGAGAGGATCCTCTACCATGCACAATATGTTGACACCTCGTGACCAACTTGATGCTGGTTGTACCAAGGTTTTTTCAAAATACGTGCCATTCAAAGAACGCGATATCTACCCAAAAAGAAAAACATATCACAAATAAACAGCATGACAACGTCTGGCCCACAACAACAGAAAACGTATCATGCATGTGGTGTTTCACGATAATACGTAACAGACTGTAAGGAACGGTTGAGAAAAATTTAAAAAATGTTAAACAAGAGGGGCAGGAGAAACACGCCGGTGAGATCAAAGGCCCCATGCTGTGCAACATTGCACGCGATATTGCGCGAGTTCCTGTGCAAGTTCCAAGTCCCACGTGGGTCTCACCGGTGTCTTTCTCCTGCCCCTCTTGAGCCAAAACATAAAACACTTAGAAATTATAACGTAATGACTGAAGAAAACAACACAGATGGAGGACTTTTGAAAAAGTAGAAACTAAGAATTTTACCATAACAGTGTTTACCTTAATCTAACGCATGCGTAATGAGACACCGTTTTCAAGGCACACACTCGCAGTCCGTTAGAAAATTAGTCACAGCGGATGAACCTGCAATATGATTCAATGAATTGGAAGCTTATCTATTTTGTAAACGAGTCTGCAGGTCAGCTCTTTATTAAGCTAGGTTACTAGGGGGATTGGCGTCCAACACTCTACAAAACACGTTTAGCTCACGTGCTGGTTGAACAATATTTTGATGATTTTCCCACAAAAAATCGGAAAGCATTAATCAAAAAAAGTAAAGCTAAATCTTCTTTTGATGAAAAGAAAACATAATATACAGAAAATTGTTAAACAAAGACACTTCCTCAAGTTTCTACAACTTACTATATTGGTGGACAAAAGTTGTTGGACCGATAGGAGAAAATACGTCTAACACATAAAATATAGTAGTATGCACATAAACTAATAGTGCACGATGCCGTGACAGTGTTGATAAGCATTTTATGTAACATTCCCCCGTCCCTATCAATGTTATACACTCTTGTTTGGTTTTCAATGAAATGATCGACAAACAGATCAAGAGGGAGTGTTTCAATGGACCAACACTTTTGGCCATGATCGTAGCTCTATGGCAGTAATTATATCTAGCGATCGTAAAAACATAGTAATTTAGTCAGTGTTTTCTATCATGAACCTATGATAAGTGTACTAAGCTTTCCGAAACTTTTAATAAAGAGTGTGGTTTTGACTTTAAACAAAGTCAAAAGTTACCTCGAGCCATAGAAATCTATACAATTTTGGAAGTTTTTAAACATCAAGACCTCCAAAATTACATTTGGCAGGTACAACTCAAATTTTCAGCGAGTACATATTCTGCCATTTTCTATAAATCATGGACTCATTTTGTTAAAAGTTGTTATTTTGAGCTTATGCTATGTTGTCATAATGCCTCAAATTATAAACAATGACATTATCAAAAGGTCACCTATACTTACATTAATTAAAAACAAGCCTTTTCGGCAATATTGGAGAACATCAGTAGCAGATACCACTCCACATATGTGGTTGTTTGTGGTAAACTGGCCATAATAACTAAAACTATGGCTAAATTCAAAATATTAATCTTCATTACCACGATGCGTTTTTAAAAAGTGCTTAATGGAGCGCAAGGTCAATAAGATTTTTAAATAAATACATTTCTTTAAAATTTGTTAAAAAATAGAACACAGTTCTATGGTTTTCAATGTTTTATAAAAAAGCTTCATCTTTTAAAATCCATGCTAACATTTAAATAGCTGATTCCATTTGTAGGCCTAGTAAAGTAAAATTAGTCAAACGAAGTCAGTCGCGTTTTGTCTCGAGTCATTTAGACAACATAATTACAACAACTTGAGCTTGTGGAGATATTAAACCGCAAGTCCGACGGATGGCGTGATTTGTGGTCTGGATAGCATAGAAACATTCGACAAATAATGTGTTCAGGCATATTGTAGTCGATATGTAAATGTAGCTGTAAAACGAAATCAATGTAATATTACAGTTGCAATAAGAATTAGGATGGTTATACCTTGGAAGTTGTAAAACATAATTTAAAGAGAATGAGAAGATATTCTTCTTTGGTATTTAATGCATTTTTGTAAAGTTCTTTTCATGTATTTTCACACCACCGAACAGCGACAAGTATATTTTGCTAACGCAGAATAATCAAGCAAACTGATATACTGGGAAGACATTATTGACACTGTATACAGAAGTTATATTAAGATTTGGTTTTCTATAAACACAACAACACATTTATATATTTATTTATCAATAGTGTCTGAAGTAGATCAGCTTTCTACAACTATATCTTCTACTTTGTGCCTTTTAGATCCTTAGTATTGCCACAAATCACATTTGCCAAGCAAATATTTGTACATAATTTTAAAATAATGCACAACGACGTCTCTATAATTTTAGTAAATAAATTTATTAAAGAAATTAAGTAGTCTGTTTCGAATGTTTTCATAAAACGGGGTACACGTGGGTTGTGGAACCTATCAGAGTGCAGCAATTGACCGTACCAAAAAAAGGTGGCGGCTGGAACATTTACTCATAATTCTTAGCACACGAAAATCCTAAAAAAGCTCAGAAAAACGCACAGCTTGGAAAAGTTATAAAAACTTCAAACCAAGTATACACAACGTTGTTACTGTACAGGGATGAATATCGCGAAAGTACATGGCTTTCTCTATGCCTGCTGGCTGTGTTAGGTTTGCGATGGTATTCAGTGGTAAAATGTACACCCACCATCTTTTTCGGTACGGTCAATTGAAATATTGCGCATATTTGTTATTAAGAATAAAAATCTCTGAAAAATATTGCAAAGGCTAGAATAATCTTTAACCTCGCGTTTGGTCACTTACACTATGCGCATGCGTATCAGATTTCAGTTTTTGCAACATTGTTCCGGCTGGGAAAGAAATTCGTGTCAAACGATCCTTTAATTAAAATCTTGGACCATCGAACCCCACCCAAGCTCTGGTAACTGACCAAACTAAAGGTTAAAGATTACTCCACCTTTTGTTTGCAATATTTTCAAAGATTTCTACTTTTATTGAAGGAATCGGTCTCATGTTTTAAAGATGCACATTACCACGGCTGCCCCAATCTACACCAATAACAATTTCTTGCCTTTCTTGGTGGACTGTGAAAGTTCTTTTTGGTCAAAATAAGTAACAGGTTGCCTGTAAAAAGGATAAATTGAAGCGTCATCTTGGAAACTTGCCAGCCTATGGCCTCGTTTACACTATACCGGATAGATTTCGTGCCGTTGTAAAAACCATAGCGGATGGGCCTTCTGTTTACACTTGAAACAATTTTTCCTGCACACTTTTCGTGCCGTTTCGATTGTGAGACGCAACGCTTTTGAAAGAGATATGTCACATTTCGGATAGGTTTTTGTGCTGAACACAACGACTCTGTGTCGACATGAAATCCTATCCGGTGTAGTGTAAACGAGGCCTATTGTCTCTTATTACAATTCACGCATGCGCTGTTTCGCTAACACAAGTCTGTACTCGTTTCAGGTTTCTGTGATTAGGCATGTCCACACTTACTCTCATTAATTCAACTGCAACTGTCAGACTTTGCCCCAACTGATAACAAGAACGAATACAATTTTACATTGGCGAACGATACCTAATAATAGTTAGTTGTTTCCCAATTTCAGCTTGTAGGTACTTAATCCTCTGGGTTCTTACACCAGAGTGTTACCGTATTGCGCAGCAGTAACAAAAGTGGTGCGCATAAACGCAGACTGAAACTGGCACTGACAATTATATAACGCGAGTATTTCAAGAATGTTTGCGAACATTTAACACAATTTGAAAGGCTATTAACACCTCAAATATTGTTTTTAGAGGCGATATTATTATTATATCGCTGAGATATCGGATACTATTGCAATAATGGGCACACTGATTTTGCCTCTTTTGGGACTAGCTACACAAACATTCTCCGTGAGCTAATGCAATAACTCAGTGAAAAAATTCTCATGGCCGGTATAAACCGTTATTTTTAGGATAGGATTAATATTAAAATTCTAGTAATCTGCTATTCCAATTGTAAGAGTTTTGTAGCTCTGTGAAAATTGTCTCACTGACTCGAAGGTGTTTTTCATATTTTAATGCTACGTGTAAATTGCTTTTGTTTCTGCGCGTTGTATTGACGTCCGTTTTGGAAGAGCATTTCAGTGAATGACCAAGTGTCCTTGTAAAAAGCTTCCAGTTAGCTTTGTTAATCTACAAAGTGAAACTGACCATCATTATTAAACAAAATCATAATAACCTGCCCCTCACTAATGCAAAATGATTAAATGATTTTAATTATACGAAACTCTATTGCACACACTACGCGCCGTTTTACGCTTTTAACTCCGTTTTCAACATCTTTGCTGAGATGACCAGCCGGTCTAGTGACCTTTTGACAATAAAACAACTACACAGTTAAAAAGACTTCGTTTCTGCAACGTGCTTTATAGGTATCTGCCATTTGTTTACGACGTTGCCAATTATAAATTTCCAGGCTCATGCTGGTATCGATTCATCTCAAAGCTGTTGCGACCGCTTTTCAAACAAAGGATATTTCTAAGACTCAAAGATCTCCATGCTAACCAGGCCATTTACTTTCGTGATCGATCTTATAAACATAGTTTTGAAAATAAAAGCTATATAATTTTATTCAGTATAATAATGGATTTGCAATAAGTATCAGTGATCTTCTACTGTCGTAGCCGCTCGGTCAAATGAATCTGCACGTCTAAACATCCACGAGGCGAAATGTCAAAATTCCTGTGAAATTCGCCGGTATTCAGATTATATGGTTTCTGAGGCAGTGACACAGATTTTGAACTACAACAGTTTTCCGCCCTTGCTTCATATTCATAACCAGAAAAAGGAAAATCATCACGATCGAGACCAATCAAAGAAGAACCTGTCATCGGAGGTGAAGGTAAGATACTTCAAAAAGCTTTCAGGAGTTAGAACTAGAAAATTAGACCATTCTATATCAAGGTATGTTGTGACCTGTTATCGGAAAAATGATAATAATTTCTGATGTATATATTACGTTTTTGTCTGAGCGTGAAAGAAGGAGCTCCATGCTAGCTTTTAAAACACGCTCCTACATTTTGTTTATAAGATTACATCTCGCCGGCTTCAGTATTATATGCTAACAGTAACACCAATATTGTACTGAGTAATCCGGCCACGTTACTGACTAAGGAAAGTTGAATACTTCTGTAAAACGTGCTTAACTATTTCCAAATAACAAGTATATACACCCTGACTGAACATCTTGCAAATATATTACATTTTGGGTGACCTAAATTTATGAAGAATACCGTATCATTAGTGTCTGTATTATTAATATTAGATGGTAAATTTGAGGAAAAGATACAAAAGAACTATTAAAACAAAGAGCAGTTTCTTTAGAACACAAAAGAGCCCATTTATCTCAGTCCAGAGAACATAAAGGCATATCAAAAACGTCAGTGAGCAAACAGCTATACCGTTAAAAGCACACATTGTGTAACCAATGTCACACATTCCTAGTTTTTATAGGAACTCTTTTACTTGGCTGCCATGTATAGTAGGCCCACTTAAGTTTTAGGGTCTATTTTATTTCTGTGGCATGCAGTTGTGTGCATTCAGATATTTTTAGACCAATCAGGTTCTTCAGCATATGTTTTTTAGCCAATCAATTTTCTTGTTTCGATGGATTGAAGATCGATCTTCGCGGGTTCTGTAATTGTCATCGTCTTTTTCTTCATTTTGAAAAGCAGATTTTAACAACAACTGACAATAGGATACAACCGCAAGTCGACTGCTTAAGTTTTAAGGTAAAGTATTTTTAGTTAATGATATAAAAATTCGTCGAACTCACTTTGTTCGTCCATGTGTTAGTTGTGAAATAATGTTTTTGTGTTACCAATGTCGGATATTCTGTGATTTTATCATATAAACTTAGCTCAATTGAGCTGCAATTTACACTTTCTAAAAACGCTGGAACACTAGGATGTTAGATCCGGCAAAAATGAGAAAATAGCATTTAAATACATCGATTGTTGTGCTTGAGAACGTGTTTGTGACGTTTACACACTTTCACGTCGTTGCCTTTGAAATTCTTGTTATGGTCAAGTTTACCGTTTAAAGTCAATCGTGGCTTGGATATAAGTAATTCGGGCCGAATTTTACAGTAAAGACTTCAATTTAAGTTTGTAAATATTCGCCGACCTTTTTTCAATTTTGACTGATTTAATGTAGCTCGGTTCCGAATTTTATATGAACCAGCTAAATAATGTGGCTGAGTGTTTGAGAAATGTTTTATCACGGGAATTTCGTACTATTTAGCATTGCTAATCGGTGTTCGCTCCAGAGTTGCAATCCTATCAAAGGGAGTTCTATCGTTTAGTCGTTGATCCAGAATGAAGCATATATTGTTAGACCTTGGATTACATACGATAACCTCCGATATTTAATTGGATATTTGCACAAAGCTTGGAGCTCAGTAAATTCGATCTTAAACGGTCTCACTATCATTTAAATCTCTTCGATACTGCTTCATCTACGAGCGCTTCGCAGCCGTACATCTCTCACTGCTCCTTCCAGAACTCCGAAGATTTCTGGCCCTCAGCACGAAACGCGAGCGTGTCACGCGTAGCGAAGCTATTTTCAATAGTTTCTCCTGGCGCAGTCATGTCGGAATAACGACTGCGCAGGCATGCGAGGTAGTAAGAGACAAACGCTGGCCAAATTGCCAAGATGGCGTGTCGAAATCCAATTTTTACAGCAAAATAATAAAGTGTGTAACGTTTTCGACCAAACACTTTACGCAAATGACTTTCACAGTGGACGAAAAAAAGCAAGATAAGCAAACTTGATATGTTAAAACCCTTGTCCAAGCTTTTCTATATTTTTCCTTGCTCTTTGAGAGCTTCCCACATGTCCCTGGCGCAGAAACTTCCTCGAGGCCCTGGGATGAGCAGAAGAGATGTACGGTTACGAAGCGCTTATAGAATATCGAGTGTATTAACCCTCCAATTGACAGGAGGGGTAGGGGGTTATTTTGTCCAACCCCCATCCCTCCCCCCCCCCCACCAAAAAAAAGAGATGCTTTTTCCGCCCGAAGCAATTAAAGTGAAACTTGCAACTCCTGTAGTCCAATTAAGGATACATCTTTTGACGTTAATTGGATGACGTCATCATTAAATACTACTTATAATACCATGGGTGACAAATTACTCTTTAATTTTGACGTGAAATTTCATTCATAATTTGTAATTTCACATGTGAAATTACAAGGTTGCCATGGCAACGGTTTCAAAATGGCGTCCAGATTTAAAAAGTTAGCGAGGAAGAAGTCAATGCGTTTAAAACTGCAGCAGAAAACCCAAACACCAGAAAAAGTACATTTAAT
>JAOEHT020113361.1:0-12643 GCA_025448195.2 Parazoanthus atlanticus | reverse complement strand
ACTATCGAATACCCCGCACTTCATTTTATTTTGATTAGCCTGGCTACGCGTCATCGCGTCGTCCCTTTTCATGTGACTAAAAAGGGTTAGGGTTAGGATTAGCAAAAATTAGAAAAAAGGAACCAAAATTAAAGATTTGACGCGTAGCCACTCTCTTAGGAAAAACTAGAAAATAGTAACCAAAATTCAGGATTTGACGCGTAGCACGCATTGACGCGTAGCCACTCTCTTAGGAAAAATTAGAAAAAAAGAACCAAAATTCAGGATTTGACGCATAGCACAAGCTAAATTAAACGGGTTTTTTTCGGTTGCGGGGTATTCAATAGTTACTCCGTGAAACAAGCCCTGCAGACTTGCACAACACGAGAAGACAAACGAATATATTCCTTTGCGGATCCATACATGTTTGTCGCTGATAAGATGACAACAATTCGAGAATTTGAAACATGGTATTAAGCGGGTTACTAATCGGCTTAGCTTTGTCGGTTTTTATATCTGGTAAACAAATGAGGTAACGACAATATGTACCGAATAATTAAGGCGGTTGTTTAGATTTGCCACAAATCCAGCCCCAGAAAACTTTATTACAAAGAGTGTTCAGAACAGAACATTAACAGAGCGAGACAGTTCAGATTCAAGATACCGAAAGCCACGCGACTGGGTATACATGATACAAGCAAATATTTAAATGATATAGCGGCCAAAAGTCACGACTACTTGAGTTTCAAAGCCTTGAAGGCTTTTAAAAATAGATATAAACGTACTTAAAACTCCTATCATCTACCCACAAGTACTGCAAGACATCCATTAAGTGTAATTACCACTGAATACCATTGTAAAACAAATTGGTGTTATATTTGTGCTGAAAGTCCAAGACTGAAGTGACACCGGCTGTAGAGATCTCAAGAACATCTCGGTCTCTCTCTTTGGAAGGCACCATCGTTCTGCACGTGTTAACTGCGACATAACTTGTTTAACATCTTTGAGAATAGAAAACTCGAACTTTAATTCGTGAAAACGCTTTTTCTTTCACTGCTTACTATCTTTGTTCTTCTCATTATAACCTTTTCCACTCTGACAGTTTCGAGGCTTCTTGTGGCGGTTGTTCAAGAGGTTCACAAAACGCGTAAAAGTTGTCCGGGGATGAAAGATACCCGTTTTAAAAGTATAATAATTCAGTGATCACAAAATACTCAGATGTTTAAAAAGTGCAAAACGTATATTCCTTCAGACCGATATTTATCAACAGGATCATGTTCAGTTTGTACTAGTTTAAGGCAGAATCCTGAACTAGTGTTCTTTTTATTATACTCTTGGCGCTTATTGTCAAAATATCAGTTGAATTAGTGAAATTTGAAATATTTTTAAATCCATACCAACGGACCAACTGATATCTGGCTGGGGGGTGGGGGAGGAAGGGGGTGGAAGAATTTGCATTCAATCCAGACGAAAAATAAATCTGCACGCCTTGAACCCTTAAAATTTTATATTAATGATTAGCATAAAAATAAATTCTTTGCACTTTTGCCTTTCTTCGGACCAGTTCAGGGTATTACTTTCTTAGATCTTAAAATTGTTGGACAACATATTTCCAGTTTCTTATGAGAACCAGTTCCATCTAATCAATCCTCTTCCTTGTTCATCCGAGTCAATTATAAAACTGCGTTAATCGGGTCTTTAGTATAAACTTATCTTGTTCTATTGCAAATCCCTCAATCTGACTGGTTCTCTCAACTTTCGGTATCTACTGTAGTCAACTTGACTAAATATATAGTCACATAAAACGCTAGCTCATGTTTTAATTGTTAAATAGACCTCTCATGCACGTCAAAAGATCGTTTTGAAGTTATCAATTGATTTCTAGTTACCATTCAAAACAAAAAAACCGAAGCATTATGTTTTGCGAGCGCTTGCTACGCGGTTGACTTTGTAGACCCTTCTAAAAAGCCCGTACCACCTGCTCTGAGGCATCAAATCTCCCCCCACCCCCCCAGCTTCTGAACTTCATCCCCCACTCTGAAGTATTGTCCGGAAGATTCAAACTTTTATCTTTTTCTACAAACTCCAAATGCTCGATAATCAGTTTCAGATTGAAGGCATTTAACATCACATTATACTCAGCAAATTCTTGTTAATCAATATATAAATCCATTTCTCCTAGCCGCCACTTTGTTTGGAATTAAAATAGCAGTGGCGTTACACGATAACATAAAATGGGGAATTTAAATGTAATTCTTTAGATAAGTGTCAGTTCGTCTACGAGTTTTCACACTTAGTTTTCTCGAATTACCAGGAGTTTTTGAATCACGTTTGTTTTCTGTGACTCGGTTCATTCGACGTTGTTTCAAATGTCACGTTTCTTTTATAGATCTTTACAATTTATTTGACCTTGCTCTTACGTGAGAAACATCGTTACATACCAGAAGTCATCATACTTAGAGAAAAATATTATATGATAACAGATAGCAGAAGCGATTGTCGAGAAATCCTGCCCCTAGCATTATAATTCCTAAGAGCGTTATCTGAAAAATGACTGCTTTAGAAATATTTTCCAATTTATAATAAACTCGTGTACTTGCCAGATAAGGTTTTAATAGTCCCAGCCGGTTGATGTTAATCGTTAATCTGCAGACTGCAGTGGCTGAGGCTATTTAGGTCTATTTATATATTCACCGCAGTATAATTATAGTTTTCGTCGAAGCTCTGATATCACCGACGGATACTTCTTTACTTGATAAATTTGAAAATTAGGTCATCAGAAGGAAAAAGCTAGTAATGTAAATGTTAGAATCAACAGGTAAACTGAACGATCGGTCATAAAAGCAGCCGAAAGAACTGACATTACACGTAGAAATGCAGACAAGACCTTAAAGGTCGATGACTGCAACAGATTCGCTCGTGTAATGAGTGATAACAGCACTGAATGACTGGTTTCATGATAAGTAGATGATGAACAAATCTACAAGCTGAACTGAAAGATATGTGCAAAACAACCTTGACCGTGAAAGTGCAAAAATACCGCCTCTGGCTTTCATACTTGATATGGAAGTTATTTTTATAGTTAAACGGCGATCTATAAAGGGAAACGTTAGGGTGGAATTTCTCGTATTGGCTTTTTAAAGATGTTTTACATGCTCTTCGGTAACGGAGCCCTTTATATGGTTCAGAGGTAAAATTAGCGAGTGATTAAACCTGGGTCCGCTGACAAAAATGCCGACCCGATGATAGCCGTTTGCAATGGCATATTTAAGTTTGATTTTTCTTGTATCTAAAACATTTGCTTTGAATCAGAATAATAACCGCAGAATTCTTTGTCTACTGGAAATCTATTTGAGGCACACGCGCGATAATTTTAAACAAAATATTTTTGTCGATTTTAGTCGGTAACTACACAGTTCTCATTTTTTAACAGTTTCAAGTATTGAGTCAGCAATGCATTGCCAAAACCCTTTATTTGCAGCGGTATGTTTTAGGACCTCCCAAACTGAGACAAAAGCATATCAAATGCCAAGGCACTATATATATATAGCCATAGGTGCGCGATTTGCAGATAAGCCGGAATTTTGTTTTCAGTTGCAGTTTTTAACTTTTCTTTCTTACCATCACTCTTGCGTCAGCATTTATGAGTTCTATCGATGATCTGTAAAGGGTGTAACGGCCCATCACCGCAGAGGTGCATGGGAACCATCTGCTGGATTAGATACAAGTAAATACTGTTCTGTTGGAACCTTCCGGGCTTCTCTGAAAGGTTTTACTAGAAACCGGCATCACCGTTCTCGACGACTTAATGAAAAATACCAGGCATTTTTTGTGAAACTGAAAGTTCTGAACACTTCAGAAGTATATAGCCTCATACCAAGAATGCTAAACGTGAGTGAGTAATTCAGTAAGTAAGCAAGTAAGTAAGTAAGTCGGTATGCTAAGTAAGTACGTAAGAAAGTCACTGGGTAGGTAGGTAGGTAGGTAGGTAAGTAAGTAAGTAAGTAAGAAGGTAAGTAAGTAGGTGGTAGGTAGGTAGGTATAGGTAGGTAGGTAAGTATAAGTAAGTACATGTAAGCAAATAAGTAAGTAAGTAAGTAAGCAAGTAAGTGAGTGAGTTAGTAAGTAAGTAAGTGAGTGAGTAAGTAAATAAGTAGGTAGGTAGGTAGGTAGGTAATTAAGTTAGTAAGTAAGTAAGAGAGTTAGTAAGTTAGCAAGCAAGTAAGTGAGTGAGTGAGTGAGTAAGCAAGTACGTAAGTGAAGTAAGTAAGTAAGTAAGTGAGTAAATAAGTAAAAAACGTAGTAAGTTTCCGACCAGGTTTATCCTCAAATGTTGTCTTTGTGAAGGTTCTTAGTATTACTCTGGTTCAAAGCATAAAGTTTTGCTGCCAAGAACTCCGACGTGGTCTCTCCATCATAGTTGGCTTCAGTGAACACGAAATAGAAGGATTAAAAAAAACCAGTTGTTGATGGAATTTGCTTTGCTACGTCCAGCTACGTTTTAAAAAGTTGGTTACTATATTTCAGATCAATAGTTTTAGCAGCCAAAAATAATACAGGTCAATTGAAATGCGGAAGTTTGGGACCTAAAATTTGTAAATTTGTTTCGATCAATGTTTATCCTTACGAATTAGCTTTTAAGGGAGTCAGTTTATGGAGAAGGAAAATAATTGGCTTTGTTGGTGGTTTGTGAGAGACAAACAAGGAACGTAAATACTGTTAGTACCTAGCCGCCCATGGCTGAGTGGACCCCCTACCCCACCCCCCAAGGTAGAGTCCCTTTAATATAAATGAAACGGGTAAACTGATGGACTAATTTGTCCCTTAATGTATTAGAACCTTTTAAAATAATTAAAATAATAAAATAATTAGAATAATTAACTTTTCGCCAATTTTACGGCAGCTTGGCATGTTATCATTTAAGCATACTAGTATATCAGTAGCAAGTTCTATACATATCGACCAAATTGTTCGTCATCCAGGATATGTAACAATAGCAATTGACAATTAGTTTATTTGATCCTTGATTTTATTGTCTCGGACACAACAACTTCAATAAATAAATCCTCTTTTGTGCAATCATGCAAAGCGATATTTCAACAAAAAGTCATGAAACAAAAATTAAAAACAATTTTAACTCAAAATACATCAAAACTGTTTTTCAAAAAAATTTACGGGCAATAAATCAAAAGATTAAGCAACTCAGTTTTAAGCATTTTTGGGAAGTTTTAGACCAATATCTTAATGAAACTGAGAGCAATTTCGGCAACTTTTTAAAATATGAGCAATTTTTTGGCATCTTTTGCGAAAAATCAGCAGTTTTTCGGCAACTTTTTGCACATTTTTTAGCAACTTTTGAGAAACATTTAGCTGTTTTCTTTTCTACTTCAGTATTGACAAAGATGCGCAAAATGTTGAATGTCTAACTTTTGTTGCTAATAATTATGGCCCGAAGCATCTGACAAAACACAAAACAATTAGCATAGAACAGCTGAGAGAAGATGAAGAAAATGTAAATTTTCCTGCTAATAAAAAAATTCACTTCTCCTAAAGTAGAGAGGCCTACTTCTCTAAACTGCCTTCTTCAAATTCTTCAAATGTTTGCTATATTACAGTCTTTGACCAAAAATGGAGCTTGTCTACCAAACATCATAGCTGTCTTTAACATGAAAGTCCAGAACACCTTTTTCTGTTCTACCAGGCATTGTCCGTGTGCTTACATTTTGTGGCAAATGGGACAAACTGCAATTAGGCTTGACCGGTCACGGCATACAGTCAATTTCCGGTACTAAGAAAAAGCTTTTTTTGCCATTGGCTCGGGTGAACAATATTTTGGGAGCTGTGCGACAACTTTGCTTAACACAGTACGAAACAGTTATCATTATCAAAACGTTGTTTCCTTGGGCGAAATGAATAGCAGTTCTTCCGCATTTTCATCAGCTTCCGTAATGTCTTTAACAGTACGGCTCACTAACGCAACCGAAACACGGCAAATAGGAAACAGCAAACAGCTATTTCTTGCACTTGCTCTTATTGAGATCATTCTTTCTTTAACTGGAGCAGTTGGTAATGTACTTACGTTTGCGGCAGTGGTGCGAAATAAGAAACTTCAAGTTGTGACCAATTTCTATGTGGTATCCTTGAGTATTGCTGACTTTTCAGTCAGTGTTTTTCTTCTTCCTTTCCGCGTGGTTGAAAGCTTTGCTTCACACATGCTGGGTTATGCCTGGACATTTGCAGAACCAGTTTCAGGGATAGTCCAGTTTGTAGGACGCATATCACAACTGGTTTCGCTGGCTTGTTTAGCGGCAGTCAGTATCGATCGCTTGCTGGCGCTGAAATACCCGTTGCGTTACTACACGAGAATACGCCATTCCTGCAAGACACCGTTTCTCGTTATCACGGCGATTTGGGTTGTATGCATTTTCCTAACATGTTCATCGTGGATTTTTGAAATGGCCAACCAAGAAGCACTGATCATTTTTGTTGTGTTTGTGTTCGTAATCACTTTTATCATTTGCATTGCTTATTGCGAAATATTTTTTCGTATGAAGAAAAAGTCACAAAGCCGCGAGCGCATGAAACACGGGCAAATCGCTACACAAGCGCAATTCGGACAAAAAGGGAGAAGCCAAAGCGGCTTAAAGAAAGTCTACATGAAACGAAATACACCGAAAACGGATCATCGAACAGGTTATAGTTCGTCTTCACGGGCATCGCTTGAGCTTGACGGAGCACATTTGGAACAGGTGCAACGAAAAGAAAACCATATTATGAATACAGCTTTAACGACAAACAGTAATTGTCATCCAGAACTCATCAACAATGCGGCGCAGAATTTGGCAGTCAGCGCTATCCAGCTTCTAAACTTGGTCGACGACATTGAAGGAACTAAGCAGGGAGAAAACGGTGAAACAAATAGAAGGAAGACTCCGCCAAAGAGAACTGACAAGCTGAATGCAACGAAATCTGTTGACGATGAAGCTGTCAAGTTGAAATTCGAACAACAGAATAAAACTGATCCAATAACTATCTGGAAAGACAATCTCGAATATCAAAGAGAACCTATTAGGAAAGTGCCAGCTAACGAAAAAGTCTCTGAGATATACAGTGGTTCCTCAACTCAGGCACAATAGGCGCGTAACCAACAAACACGCTGTGAGCCGTCAGTAATAATGAGAGAAGGTCATGCAGAGAAAAAAGAAGCTAAATCCAGACATTTACCGCAAACGAATTCCACATTACATTTCCAAAACAAAAACGTGAAGAAACCCGGAGAAGAGACACAAAAAGAGCGCAAGCTCACAGTAACAATTGCGATGGTGATCGGCGCGTTTGTGGTACTCGTTTACCCACGCATAGTTTTTATCCTGGTTCACATGGGAAGACGAAAGTCGACCGCGGCCATGCGTGTCAGACCTTGGCTACAAGTTTTGTTGTACGCAAACGTTGTTTATAACCCGTTTCTTTATGCTTGGAGACTCGAGCAGTTTAGAAGGGAGTTCAAACGCATGTTGCTCTCTTTGTACAGAACGATTTTTTGTCAATCTGGGTCCTCAAAGTAACTAAAGATTAGGCGGCAAAGGGACTAAAATACAAAGAAGTCAAAAAGTACTCGTGATTTAGTTGAAATATTATATCTAGTCTTATTATTTTTGTACAAATTTAGCTGTATTCTTAAAGTGTTTGAAATTTTTTGTCTGTATATATTTAAAGGCTGTGTTTCCAACATCTGAGCTCATAAATGTACCCAAATGCGTTACTATGGCCAGTTTACCAAAATTAGATGATGAAGTTGCACTGCTCTCTCACGATAGTTACTAGCGGTTCTCCGTTTCATTTTCCAAAATTTATAGAAATAAACGTTCCTTTCTTAGTTTCAGTCTGAAGTATGTTCTAAGATATGTTCTTAAATTTTGGAATTTTTGAGCCGCGACCGGTTCTTATAAAACATGGTTCTCATAAAAAGAAAAGAGTGTAACCTGACCAACTCCGTACTTTTTAGTGCAGCCATCAGCGACTTTGGTTTAATAGTGAGCTTACATGTGAAGTAAAATGATGTACAATATATTGCACAGCTTTCTCCCAATGCGTCTTTTTGAATCAACAGTGTTGATATTCCTGTTCTCTTTCAAAATATTAGCCAAGCTTTGTGCTTCTTCCCAGGATTTTTCAGTGCATGGTAAATCATGGAAAATACTCATTTTTTATTGGCCAAGTCTTCCCATATTATGTTATACATTTAGCAACAGCAATGCTTAATAATAATAATAATAATAATAATAATAATAATAATAATAATAATAATAATAATAATAATAATAATGAATTAATGTATACTTTTTTCTCATTTTCGTGTAGTTTATGTTCTTCGCGTGTTACTTTGCACCTGTTACTGCTTACAAACGAGCCCCCAGCAATTTCGTCTCAATTTACAAACGCACATTTCGTCTTCCTAATGCATTTCCAAGGTATAGAGGTAAACCTTCCTCAATATACTGTCATATATCTTATCATAACAATGATTAACAATAAATAAATTTATACTTTATATTTCATGTTGTGTGGACGTAGTCTTTTTACTTCGTGTGGCTTTGCGCTTCCCTGAAAAGTTGCCCACATAAAACATCAATTTCGTCTCAATTTAATAACACACATTTTCCACCTCCTGAGGCCTTTCCATTTATTCAACCACAACAATGATCAATAATAAATTAATTCATACTTTCTAGTTTTCGTGGTCTGTAGTTTCTGTTCTTCGTATGGCTTTGCCTTCGTCACCGTATAGTTGAAAAGTTGCCTATATAAACGTCAATGTTAACCCAGTTTAGAAAAGCACATTCAGTTTCGTCTTCTTGAAGGCCCTGGTAACCTTCCTATAATATGCTATACATCGAACTAGAGCAACAATCAACAATAAATTAATTACTCTTTCAAGTTTTCATGTGGCATATGGTATATGGTTTCTGTTATTCACATGGCTTTGCTCTTGTTACTGGTTGAAAAGATGCCTGTATATATAAAAACAGCAATTTTGCCACAGACGTTAAGATTTACAAGATCCTTACTAGTACTGTGGGAAGTTGTTGCGGTTTTCTAGACACAGTTCCTGAGGGGAACCATTGTGACGCATTCTAAAACCTTAACAATTAAAAGTGTTTCAAAAACAAATTACAAAAGCCCCTAGAGATGTGTAGAAAATACCATTGAACCTATTATGAACACCAAATTGAAAGGACAAAGTGTCCAAATTGAAGAGAACAAATAAAATACTGCATTTACAAAAAGCTCTTGAAAAGCGACCTCAAGAGTTTGTGGTATTATGCAATACACCATAAAGTACAAAATTACATCAGCAAAAAGAACATCAGTCATTTGAAGGAACATCACAAGTTCTTGTGGAATCCATCAACCGGGTATCAAAACCGCAATGCAACTAAGTTAAGTGGCCGAGGAATTCTTAAAGGCTTCGAAGATGGAGAAACTCGCCCACTGACATACAGGAATGTTGTGACCAAAGGAAAGTGCACTAAAAAGAAAATGGTAAGTGTCCATAATAAAGTGTTGAGTTTGTAGCGACTATTTCAGAAGAAATTAATAATCTCAAGGGCTTTTCAAGCACACTTGAAAGCTTGTCAATTTGAAGTGAAAAAGTTAGAGGGGAAACTACAATTTAATGGAATGTTTCTACAACCTTTCAAGTTCGACAAACATTTCCATTTTAATTTAAATCGAAAAGCGAAAATTCACCACGACAACAAAAAATATACTATGTGAGCAACTTTCTAAGTTCGACTGGCTGACCAACATTTGTCCTTACAGCAAATTTTCAAAAATAATTCAAGAGTATTTGCAAGAAATTGTTAATTCCTATAAAAACCCTAAATGGATAGCGTGTACAACCTTCCAAATTTGACTGGTTGACAAACATTTTCCTTACAGAAAATTATCAAAAATATTCGAGAGTACTGGAAGAAATTCTCAATTGGAATGGCTTCTTAAACGCCCTTGAAACTGAATTACATATATAAGTAGGAAGAAACGGAAAAAACCTTAAAATGGAATGTATGTACAACCTTCTAAGTTCGACTGGTTGACAAACATAATCATCAAAGAAAATTCAATATTTCTGGGAGAAGTTCTCCATTCCACGAGTTTTACAAGTACCCTTGAAAGCTACAATTTCAAAAGTGAAAAGTCATAGCAGAAACCCAAAATGAAACGTGTACAACCTTGCATGCAAGCTTGATAGGCTGGCAAACATTTTACAAAAAATCATGAAAAGGATTCAATGAATTTTTGAAAATAGTTAATATCAAGGGCTTTTCAGATGCAACTGAGGTCGTTCAGAGCTAGAATTAGAAAAGTGAAAAGTCGTTAGAAAACTGAAACAAAATGAGAATGCGTTTGCAACCTTCCAGGCTCGATAGGTTGAGAAACAATAGAGCATTTCAAGGATTGCTAGCATTTTCTCAACTTTAGGAGCTTTTCAAAAACCATTTAAAAGCTAAATTAGATTTAAAAGGTTTTAAAGGAGATAAAGACGTATAGCATTAACATTTGTGACACAGTCTGAGGGCAAGCGGCAAGTAAGCATTTTCATGTAAGACTAAACAACATGGACGTAGTCATCAAGGTAAAATATCAGCAGATACACGGATTAGGAACGAGAAGAACGTCTTCAGTGACATTGTAACCTCGGACACAAAAACGCCAGAGTGTTACACATTTCCAAATTTAATTGGTCCATTTTAAAATCTCTCTATTATCCACTAATTTGTTCTGGAAACTGTCCGGAGCAGCATGTTTTCTCGCTCACTGTTTAAAATACGAGTAAACGTTTCTCAAACTCGCTTCTTGTTTTTTTTTATCGTGCACTGAACATTCATAAATTGGTAAAAAGATTTTAAGTTGTCTAATTCTGTCCTGTAATCAGTCGTGATAAACAAATCGGACTCCCGCTTCGTGGTCGTACAATTTATGATTACGAATTGGGCTCCAATCAGTTCTATTGACATTAGGGGCAGATGTGTGGCATTTGACATTTTCTGTTTTTTTTTTTTTGTCGTTATGGCTGTTTTCAGATTCCCTACCTTGGGGACGAAACATTTGGTCAAATACCTTCAAATATCCCTGCCCAAATAGCCAATCCACACAGGTATTGAAGTATAAACGCCATTCGTGTCAGAAGCTTTTTTAAGGTATTTTTAAAACTGAAAACTGAATTTTATACAGCACGCGAGTTGAGCCATATTATTAAAAAGTGCAACAAATCAGAGTTTAACTCCGAATTATGTGCAACATATATTTATATCGCTTAAAGCCATACCGCTAATTATAACAATTTGAAAATATTGTAATAAATACATAAAAGCATTTTATTATATAATCATAAAACACCAAGAACAAGTGAGAATGATGTTGGGAAGTTGTACAAACAACAAGATTTGGCATAACAAGAATTTTGGAATATGCAAGTCAGTATGGTCACAAGTATTTAAAAAAATGCAACGCCCAGATAAAATTAATACAAACTGGAACTCGTAAACTATATCTAAAATGTTAAATGCTGAAAGCAATCCATGATAAATCTAGCGAAAGAAGTTGTTAAATCAGAGCATGCAAGTGTCAAAGTAACGCTTAACAATGATAAGAAAAAGCGAAAGGATTATTGCATCTGTTATTAACATTTATATGCTCTTGTCAGACCGAGCTGACTGCCCGAGGATGGCAGTCTCGCGAGTAACGTGCTGGTAAAACAAGAACTAAAGCTTTGCGAGTTAAGCGACTTCAGTAACAACGTGTTGGTAAAAGAAGCCTCGTCCTGCAAGACAAGCTCTTACCCAGTCTTCTCTGCATATTCAAATCGCCCCACCCTTGGATCGAACTTGCAGGTCAAATGCCCGACTCTCGCGAAGGAAGCTTGATTAATTGCCCTAGATCTGCCGCCCTAACCCCCCCCCCCTCCACTCGGAGTTAACATTGATAGGCGCATTATTTTTATATCTCAGCAGTGCTAATACGCAGATATGATGTTGAGCCTAAAAACCACACTGGACACGAACATAGCCTATGGCGCAATCTTGTGCATAATTACTATATTTGACACAGGAACATCGTCGGTCAGCGTGTACACTAATAATTTATATCTTGGACCCTTTTTCTAACATGAATATAAAATCAATATAAAATAAATTATGTACAATTCTAATACCATACTTTTGCGTGAAAAGTCTTTTTGCTGGCAAATATTGCCAAACACATCTGGCCCATAAATCTCGTAGCAGAGCGGTGCCGCGACAGCGTGCACTTCAAGGTGTGCTAAGTTGGAAGGAACAGTGGGGGTGGGAAATGGTAATACAATTAGGACAAAGAAATATGACTCAGCTCCAGAATGAAACTTTGGCCATACAGACTAGGCTTTTAAAGTAAATTCCGCCTGCAAAATCTTGAGCAGAATAACCCTGTTTGGGAAGCGGGCAGAATTGGCAATAATTTCTTACGAGAAAATTTGAGCATGCATAAGACCTGGCATAGGAGCAGAATAGCCCATTTCCGAATTACGCTCCACTGCTTACAAACAAAACCGAGGCTAGGTGCTCACTTTTCATACATTTGTTGTATTTTTGAGCACTTGGCCTCGACTCGATGCTTTTGTTTGTCG
>JAOEHT020113281.1:0-12645 GCA_025448195.2 Parazoanthus atlanticus | reverse complement strand
TTCTATTTTCAATCCGCGACTTCTATTTTCAATCCGCGACTTCTATTTTCAATCCGCGACTTCTATTTTCAATCCGCTACTTCTATTTTTAATCAGCAACTTCTATTTTCAATCCACGACTTCTGTTTACAATCCGCGACTTTTATTTTCTTCCGCAACTTCTATTTTCAATCCGCAACTTCTATTTTCAATCTTCTTGTCATCCGGGACCTTAACACAAGGAGCCCATGCGGTCAACCACAGGAGACCCAGGCTCGAAGTGAGTCTAGTAGCCTGAATAGAATTTTTAAAAGACTTTGTATGGGAATTTCGACTCTGGCCAATATCTCTGTAACTACTAAATCAAATAAACTCTGACTTACCTGAAGTGTCAGTTGTATGTGTCGTTGTTGTTCCCTGATAGAGATTTCAAGGCATTTCGACGGCTTTTAGACCCTCATTTCTCCCCAACCAAATTAATTTGAAATGTCTTGAAATCTCTACCAGGGAACAACAACAATTACTTGCGCCATGTATCGCATAAGGCCTCTACATCTCCCTATCTTGGGCCACCGTGTTCGCTTCCTGCCAGGTGAGTCCCAATCTTTCCTTCAGCTCAGCCTCCGCCGTGCATCTCGACAAAAGCTTTTCCCAACACTTCAGTGGTACGCGTTCTACTTTGATATAGTCACAAGTTGCTAAAAAATTTCTCAATTGTTCTCCACGCTCAAACAAATTAACACAATAAAAATATAGGGTCACCAGTTATTTTCTTGTAAAATGCAGTTGAATGCTAAAAACAGGTATTCTATTTTTGGACGCACTGTAGGATAACCATGGAAACCGGAAAATCCAATTAGCAATGGTTGATAAGTGAAAGAGTTGCTGTAATACCATGCAGAAAATAACTGGCAGTAATCCGTGATGATAAATCGGAAACCAATCGTAAAGTTGAGTGACACAAAAAAATGCAAACAAGTTGGAGTAGCCTAACGAGTTGTTTCTTTTGCTGCACTACCTCTCCCTAGAAATTTACTGTAAGCAGCCCCATGGGGGAAGGGGAACTGTCATACGATACGGACGGGTATACAAGAATGTACCTTTAGGGGAGAATCAGCGTTTTGGTACCGCTTAGGGTGTAAAGGATGAAAAGTTAACGTTTGAGGTCAACACGTTATCTTTGTGGGTGCAGTATACATTCTTTTTAATATTCTAAAAAGGATCGGAACTACTAGTCTTAATTCAGTTAGATTGTCTTCCATTTGTTTGGCACAGATCTTTTGCCGTATGACTCTTTCTCTGTACGTTTTTGATTGGTATCTCACAAGTGTGAACCAGACTTACATAGCCAGCGGTGCAGACCCTGAGTCCCAACCACAGATTGTTTGGGCTCGACCGAATTTTAAGGTTAAAGGTGATGTTACAAGGGACAACGCTTTTTCGTAAAACATTGTTGCACAAAAAATCGGTTTTGTGTAACGTGGCTCGTAGCACGATTTTTGGCAATGTGTTCCTTATTGCGGCAACACGCTAAACGTTTTTGAACCATCTTCAAAAACTCACAACATGCTGCCACTAGAAATGATCCGCTAAAAATTGCCTTCCGCACCTTATTACGCGACATTGATTTTTTGCGCAACATTGTTGCATTCAAAATCGATCCGTGTAACATCACCTTAAAGGCCGTTACTGCATTGCCAAATTAACCGGCCATGCGAAGTCTAGACTTTACACAGTTAATAAACTGGGTTCTGCCTTAATCTTGTACATCCATAAGATTTTGGCTTTCCTCAGCCTCAATGTCCCATGCAACAAATAAAAAGATGTCAAGCATGTATGTATACAAAGGACAGGGGTTACTCCCCACCATCGACTATACAGGTTTATGTGCTGCCTCCAAAACGTATAGTTTTAGGGTTGATTTGATCGTTATAAGTAGGGTAACATTTTGCCTAATTACTCTGGAAAGGGTTATGTTTTTTTGCATGGAGTTCGTGGTCTATGCAGTTTTCTTTTAATTGCCTCGATATTTGGTCTGACACAAGGCTTTAGTCTGAAAGAGGGTATAGAAAATCAATATATTTTCGGGTCTGCCGCAGAAATAGGGTCAGAGTTAGAAGGCTTAGGCAGCACAACCCCACCCGAAATACTAGTGATACGCCTTCCCCCCGCCCGGGCTACAGAATCATTGAGCAACAACTGACTTCAGCCCACGAAGACATTACTTTATTGTGACATCACATGAGTATACTACGATGAACTGCTACAATATTTCTCACCCCATGTTCGAGTCCTTTAAGCGATTACAGGTTCGGCAAACAACTAAATGGCAAGCTCACGTTTGATAAATATATACACTGATAAGACTAGTAAGATCTACGACTACATTTATTCTACTTTTGTACTACTGAATCCCTTACAATGACATTGAGTAAATCTTGTAAACGTACTGTTTGTGCATAAGCTACTAACTGTAGACGGTAACGTAGCACCGGAAGACAAAACGCTGCATCTAAATGCTTTAGCCAGAGCTGAACTTTTATCGAGACGGAGAGAGTTTCAACCAAGACGAAGACCTCAAGTTCAACTTCAAAGTATCTGTTGAGTATTCATGACAATTAAATTGGATTATAGTTATTTGTCTTGCTATGGAACATCTTTATATACAGAGTAATAAATTAAACTTGTTCAAATGGCAGAAGTCTTTTGATGTAATAGAAAGTTCTCTTTCAATATTCCTTGGATGAATAAAAAAATTAACTTCTGTGAAAGAGAAGAAGCATCGATTCTGCCGTAAGACAACCCTTTTAATGAAGGGAAAAAAAATAATGAACGTTTATACCTGGCAACTGTCTCGTTTTACTTCAGTTTACTACGGCCCTCAATGTCTCGAGCAGATTCTTCTCTACATGAATAAGCAAGTCTTTGTTTACGTGGTTTCTCACTAGCAGAAATGTAAACAAAGACTATCTAAGCATAAAGCATATTTTTAAAATGATAAACTATTCTGCCAAGTTTTATCTTCTTGGGCAAAAACACCATCGGGAAATCTGCGTCTGAGGATGAAATTTTTGCTGGCTGGCAAGATCTGCAACGAAAATCCCATACATTTGCTCAAAATTTCTCAAAATTTCCATCTTTTAACGCAGTTTCATCGGTTTCGAATTTAATCGTGAACCTGGTCTGATAACTATTCTTCATATGCTCTCTAGTTCTTACTATTTGGTTCATTTGTTAACTTAACAAAATGTTAGGGCCTGTTAAAATGTAAGCAAATGACGTAGCGAAGTTTGGCCAACTGGTGAAACGAAAAAAACATGACACAATATTGACCAACGCGGGAAAACTTGTGTCACAAACTGTCTTTTATAATGTTATTAAAACATTGTGTAACGGCTGACAAGTTGTGTTTGCTTACAAGACAAACAGTGAACACATTTGCTGTTCTTTTCAACTTCTAAAGAATGTGTTTCTTTTCTACACAATGTCTGACAGACGCCCGTGAAAACCAGCTAAACCTAATGTCAATACTCAATTTCTAAAATTCCTCTTATGCTTTTAAAAAAAGTACTTGTTTACAGGTGCGTGTGCTTAATACAGTGACAATTCATGTGGCAGATCATCAGTCAGCCTATAAAAATTTACTATGATATGACGGCACTGGTCAACCTGTGAAGAAACAGGCGGCCCAATAGGTTTGGCTACTGATTAACGGGTACCATGGCGACAGGCTGTTGCTGCACAATCACTGTAGTTTGTTGCTACAAGTAAAAGCATAAGTGAGATTGTTATTTAATTAATGACACTAAAATTCTGTATACGAAGATGGAAGAAAATTATAGTAGAATACTTGGCACAGGGTAGAGTTTGGTGTTTTACTAGCATACTGTATTGTCTTGTGACTTCTAAGATAATAAAGATGAGATGAGATGAGATATTATCTTAAAGCGCTTAAAGCGGCTGAAAACCGTGTGCTCGCTTTTCTGGACCTTCATATTAAGAATATCTATGATTTGTTAAGTTCCAAATTTGGTGGACAAGTTCCATTTTAGTTTGGTCAAAATATATGAAACGTCAGAAGAATTTGAAGAAAGCAGTTTTGGGAAATAGGGCCCTCTACTTTGGAGAGATTTAAAGGGTTGAGAATTTTATCGGTAGAGAAACTAACATTTTCCTCGATTTTCTTTAACTGTTCTACACTAATTGTTTTGTGAGAATTTGAACGTTATTATGGTAAGGGGATTTAAGACATTCATAACTTTGAAGCAGCTTTGCCAATACGTAAGTAAACCACAAAACAGCATGTTTGCCGTTTTTTCGCAACAGTAGGAAAACGTAGCTGATGTATAGTTATTGTAGTTGATATATAGTTATTGTGGCTGATATATAGTTAGTGTGGTTGATGGCTTTAAAGCTGTTACATACCGGGTCACTGGCGCAGCAGACTCCCATACAGCCGATGATGGACCCAGCAAGGGCAATACAAGTTCCCAACCCAGACAAAATCACGACAGCCAGGAAAACGGCCTCCACAGCATAAACCCAGTTACAGTCCTCAACTGTAGGGATAAAAATTAATAGGTAGGTAGGTAAGAAGGTAGGTAGGTAGGTAAGTAAGAAGGTAGGAATGTAGGTAGGAAGGTAGGTAGGTAGTTAGGTAAGAAGGTAGGTAAGAAAGTAGGTAGGTAAGAAGGTAGGTAGGTAGGTAAAGGTGGAAGTAGGTAAAGTAGGTAGAAAAGTAGATCAGTTTCTGTTTTTAAATACAAAAGCAAACAACAACAAATGTTTTTTCAGCCATATTTTGACTATTTTGGCTGCAAATTTATTTTCTCACTTTCCCGTACTTTTTCTTTAAAATCTAGGAAATTTCGAGGCGTGCAAACATTTTTTACAGTTTCTTCCACTCTAAGTCTATTCTTAACCCTAACCCTAATTTTAGCCCTAAACCCCGCCGTAATAAATCATCAGTGAGTCAAGGTCATGTTGTCAATTATGGCTCCGAAACCCAACAATAAACTTTGAACAGAACTTCTTCTTGTGTAGTGTCTAAAATTCATAACTTGTGGTTTTTTGTAAAATAAACTTAATCTTTAAACTTAACCCTATCATTAACCTTAACACTAACACTAACACTAATCCTTTATTTTCATCAACTGACTGACTCATTTCACTCGTAAAATATAACTGGGCATGCACAAGCGAAGCTACTTACTGGCCATTGGCAGGGAGTGGCCGCTACAGACACAATTATTGTTGACCGTGTTGCAGGATGATTCAACCCATCCAATCACGAGCTGCCAGATCAGCCAAACCAAAAGTGCCAAGACACACTGCACTGCGAGTAGGATGATCTCAAGGATGTTCAGGACCAGAAAGAAGATCATCTGCAAAAAGCAATAGCAAATTTTGCTGCTCATTATTTGTTCCTATTAACTAAGGAGGATGGGGGAGGGGGGAGTGTGAAGAACAAACCAGCATGGACTCGTCAGTGTAGATGTGAAAAAACATATCACAGTTTCTTAAAATATCGAAAAGTGGTAACGTGTAAAGTAGATACTGCATAGGGCCAAGCACGGATCCTTGTAGACTGCGGCGGTATAAGTAACTTTAGTCTTCCCTTCAATATCGACCCACTGCAGCATTTATACCGCGCTGCTGAAGATTGATATATCAATTTTCAAAGATTGGTCAAACTCAAAAAAGTGTTGAGATGCATGGTTTTTCTAAACTGATTTCGTAGAAAACTAATCACCACCAAGTTTACAAATGTGTGAAAAATATTCGGTATTTTCCTCAAATCTCCCAAAAATATTCTTCATATTGTTCATTACACCATAATGTTCTTTAAGTTATAGCAGGGCTGCTAACTTGTTAGTTTGAATGTGTAGTGGCATTTACTTCGGTACTCACCGCTATTTTGCTGTGTTTCACCCAGGTGACAATACCAAGGATCCCAGAGATCAGGATCTGTAACGAAAACCAAGACGGTAAGATTTAACAAAGCAACTACGCATAACACAGTGACAGAATCATCTATAATCAAACTTAAACATAGAATAAAGAAAGGAAATGTTTCGTTTAAACTCTCTCCTAGACAGAACAAACGTAAATTCCTGAGAATAAATATTTATTTTTAAAGCTAAATTAGCAAGTAAGCCAAACAGGAATATTAAAAAGTTCTAGTGAAGAGTTCACAACCAGCGTTGAAAACGTCGACTTAAGATTTGTTCCCAAGTTAGCAACTGACAACTAAACTCTAATATGAAGATAACACTCCGATTTTTCACAATTTAGCCCGGTTGTTGAAGCGCGCTAAGTAATATTGAGCGAAAGTGAAAACAATGGCCTGCATGGCGTGTTAGCAACAAGAGATTCGTTTGTGAAACAAACATTTGCAACCTTCTTTTTACTGTAAAGCTAAAAATGGTAACACTCATTTATATCCGAACAGAAGCAGAAGAGAAACATAAAGTTCTCTATAAGCAAAACTTTGCGTTGTTTTTTAACTGAACAAAAAAGAATGTTTAACAGCGGAAGAATCGGTGCATAAATTTGTATTGCAGGCTTCATATTCTGTTCATGATCAAAGAACACCTTAAACAAAATGCAGCATGTTTTCGCTTTTCAAAATCTACACGTTCGTATTAAAGTGAAGTGGCTCTGCGCATTCTAGTATTCTGAAACACTTTAGAATTTGGTGTAAGATTAGTAAATATACACATCCGATTAGGAAACGCTATGTACATATTTGCAGGACTATTCACTCTTGAAAATCTCTTTACACAACGCCACTTCAGATAACTTACCCCCAGTCCGGACCACAAGCCTGTTCCATCGCTGCCTCCGTAACTAATCCATACGAACCCACATATTATGATTGCAAGTCCAAAGCAAATCAACAAAATGCCAACAATTCCGGCCGCCTTTGCTTTACCCGCTTCCACCTGTGCCATCTTTGAAATTCAGCAACGGAGGCTAACAAAAAAAATTCGGGGATTTCAATCAGTTTTCGCTTACTTCTCTTATATGTGTGTGAGGATGAATAACTTAACGGCATCGCATAGCAACGTTATAGACACAAGATAAATCTTTTGCCTCATCTCCTAGCAGCAACAGTGTAATGAAAAACAGAGGAGAGGTCTTTTGTTTCAGTCCCACAGCGGCACAGTACGGCTTTGTAAACAGAAAAGTGGAGTTTTTGTTTTCAAGTAGCTAATTATCTTCGGTCTTAAGATAAACGTTAGATTATTACTTTGCTCGATATTTTATGCATGCGCATGCTGTGCAAACCATTTTATTTGAAAGAAGAAGTATCCAAGCAACAAAATTTGGCGATTTGACATATTTCATTAACATTTGTCCTATATTTAAACTTGCACACCTTTGTGTTTATTTAGTGCCGTTGCACTGGCTCGTCACCTGGATAAGCGGAGTAGCAACTTGGCGACTAATACCGATTAACGATTAAATATTCGATTCTTCATCTGCAAGTCTATTATGCAATAAAGCCCTTATACTATTCAAAAGCTGAAAAGAGAAAGATTATTCACCAAGTGCATGATAACAGGATTTGACGCCGACTCGATAAATTATCTAAACTCCCTTCTGCCCTTTTTATCAGTAATGACGGAAAATGGCGATTGGCGAAGCCGCGTGTTCACAATGATATGCCCATCACGCTCGCTCCTAAACTATAAAGACAAGTATTAAGTATATTGTTATCAAAACATAAAAACAGAGTGAAAGAGAGCTCGGCTGAAAATCTCTTTCTTTCAAATGAAATTTTAATGAGTTTTGTCCGCTTGCACTGCGGTCCTGCCGAGTATATCCAGTTTGTACTCTCAGTGAGGGAGCGAAGGGGTCTGGAAAAAAAGTACTCTGTCTGCGCTTATGATGAAACTAAAAGTCAGACCTGTAATCTTTGAAGAGGCTTATAGAAGTAAGCATCGCTAAGCCTTTGACAGATGCTTTGGCAACAATACGTCTTGTACAACTTTGAATTAATGTGACAAGTGCAAGGCCTCCTGCATTGGACGGTATGTGGCGGTAATAACATTTAATATTTACCGTAAACAACCTACTCAGTCCTCATATTTGAGGATTATTGGTTGGGTCAACGCTCCATATAACTGTACAGCTTAAGGAACTGAGCCATCTAAACAAATGTATGATTAATTGGTTGATTGATTGATTGATTGGTTCGCTGATTTATTGATTGGTTGGTTGATTCATTCATTCAGTCATTCATTCATTCATTCATTAAATGATTGACTCGTATCTATCGTATCTATCGAATAGGAGTCAAAAATGTAACCTCAATAATTATTTGTCAAGTGAAAGCCCGGTTACTTGTGGAGTTCCTAGGGCGTCAGTCATTGGTCCACTACTCTTTTTTAAAATCTACTTATATGACTTGTCAAACGGCCTCGCTGAGGGATTCCACGAATGTACGCCGATGATAATAATATTAGATTTGCTGGCCCAAATCACCGCAGTGATTTAGAGACAAAAATTAATGTGGAACTTAAATGAAAACGTAAATATTTGGCTTAGAGCAAATAAACTTAGCATTAATATCGCAATAACTTAGTAAATGCTTATTACTGAGGCTACGCCAAAAACTACAAACTCAGAATAATACATTGAATAATAGTTCAATTAACGTTCATATAGACGGAAAATAAATAAGAAAAGTGAAATTCGCTAAATCTCTGGGGGTTTATATAGTTTACTGTACCTCAGTCTGGGATGGCCGAAACAAGCAATCTAATGACAAATTACAAAAGCTACAAAATCGTACTGCCATAGTTGTTAGGAAATCAAACTTGACACGAGCTCAAAAATTCTCATTGATATGCTTAGCTGGGACAATGTTTCTACCTGCCGAGCTAAACAGGAAGCAATAATAAGGTTTAAAACGATGCACAAACTTACCCCAATCTACCTTCGGTATCTCTTTACTGCTCGCGAAACAAAATATGGTTTAAGAGATTCTGGGGGTAATATAAGTTATCTTTACCCAAACCAGGGACCGACTACTTAAAGTCCAGCTTAAGCTACAACGGGGTATTCCTATAGAAAATAATGTCTACCACGTGATCTTCAAAAGTGGTATCGATACCCTTTATAAAGCGTCGAACTCCCACAAGGCAAAAATGTGAAACAATTTTAAGCTTTCTTTTGTACTGTAAACTGATGTTTTTACCCGTGTTTAAATAAAGCTGCCTTGACCTGGAATTGCTATGTAATTTGTTCTTGGCATTTAACCAAATTTTAGCCAGATTTTTTTTTTTAAATCAAAGATTTCTTTATTTAGAACAGCAAATATATATATTTATCAATTGCTGTGCTGCTTAGTTGGCTTTTGTATGAAACGAAAACTGAAGCCGCCGACTACTTTCGAATCACCGGTGACGTCACCACAGACTTTCACTTTCGCTATGACTGAACACTCGTTGTCAAAATGATTTAGAAAAAGAAAGTGTCAAGTTAACACAAATAACGACCGATTTAGACATCATGCTACTGCCCCACTACTCGTTTCTTTCCAATATAAACCAGATAATTCAGTTGGTAGAAGCTTGTTCTTAGTTCTTTGGCAAATTCAGCTTTGAATTGTGCTTAAATTGTTTTTATTTCTATACATAAAAACACTGTTCATAATGATAAAATACCTTTTCTGTGGATCTGAGCCGCAGCTTGAGGCTTTTAAAGTTTCTTACAAATTAAAATAAGCGCGTTCATTTGAGTTATCAGTTTAGTTATTGTATTTTCTAGAATTCGGAATTGAATTCCGGGCAAAACTTCCGAACAATTCTAACACAAGATCTGAAACAGTTTTTAATTCGTATTACTGGTTTCACAAGTTTATCAGATTGACCAATCATGCAGAACACCACCTGCTTGGTGCTTTTCATGCAACTAACGTGACGTCAGCATAAACATTGAGCTAGAATCTTTCACTTTCGGTATGACCGAAAACTTTCGAAAGCGCTATGGCCATGTTTCGTTATTTCTGATATAACAGTGTCAGTAGTTTGTTCGCGATCTCAAATAATCAGACAGAGACGTGTTAGGACTTGGACACCGTTATGGCTTCCGCACGGCCGACTCGATCAGAGAAAGGGGGAGAACAAAAATCGCAAGGTGTCGAAGATTCAAACCGTGGGAGTGAATCAAAAATGGGCAGATATGGCAAAGAGTTTTACGATTTCATATCGAAACCGTCTAATGGGGACGAAGGAGTTAAAGAACTAGAAAAAAGCATTCGTTCGGCTATTTGCGAAGTTGTAGCCGGAGTTGTCAAACTCGACCCCAGGTTCAAACACAAGCTGATTTGCAGTGGAAGTTTCTATGATGGGTTAAAAATTGAATCAGCTGACGAGTTTGATTATATGGTGGAACTGACAGAACTGTCCTCCGCTAAACTTGAAATCATTGAAGTTCCGTCGATGCCTGGATTTTCTTCTGTAACAATCACCGACGGCGCCCTGGCTGAAAGTTGGAAAAGTGTGTTGACAAAAGACGAACAAGTTGATGTTTCAAAACTTCAGGAATGCTTTGAAGAAGTGGTAAACAAAGTCCTTTCGAAGCAAGTTTTAAAGTTCCCAAGCAACTTGAGTTTCGATACCCCTCCTTACAAAGATACCCGTGTTGGTTTGGAGTTCCGTTTCATTTGGAGTCAGTCCACTGGACAGAACCAGGTCATTTCCGTCGACCTTGTGCCCACAATCAAGCTTCCAGGCTGGCCAGCAGTATCTGACTTCCCGTCACGCGTAAAAAATTATTCTACCGAAGCGCAGAAGATTGCCGAGCCAGCAGTGCATCTTGGGTACAATCTAGTGCCCTATTTCGTCAGAGAAAACCACAAAACATGGCGAATTTCATTCTCGGTAATAGAGTCTCACTTATTGAGGGGCATCTGTCAAAACACGCATTACGTACATCGTGATGTGTTACACACACTTAAGTTTCTCCACAACACCTACGGGATAGAATGGTTTCCGGTGAATATCATCAGCAAGTTCGTGGGTTCCTACGTCATGAAGACGTCATTCTTCAAGGAATGGGAGCAGTACCCTGAAAACAGCCAGTGGACGGAAGACAAATTCGCCGAACGCATCATCAGCACTCTGAAGAGAATCCAACGCGAGATGAATGATGATGGCGTGCGCAATTTCTTTGTGAAAAGTTATAAAGTGTCTTCTTCTCCCGATCGCCAGCAAAGACGAACCAGTTCATGTGAGTTAAGCTTACCCGTAATCATCCAGAAGATGGAGAAAATACGTAGAGGAGGAAAACCAAGCGGTAATTATATCTTTTTGGCTGCCGTTCTTAGGTTGGCCTGAAATCGCAGCCCAAATCAAAACAATTAACGTTTCCCATGATAATTCATCAAAACAATACGATACCATTATCTAGTCCCACAAACAAAATTTTAGACAGCTTTACTTCGTGAAGATTTCTGTCAGTATTTTAGTTTGGGGAATTTATATATTAGAAAGCTTAAAAATATCAACAATAGCTTGAGGAACGTAGCAACAGAACACAAGAGACGTACGGTCACACTGAAAGATATTGCTACAGATATGTTTGTCGCTTGTTTGTTTGTTTGTTTGTTTGTACAAATGAATATTTACAGCTTACTGTCGTGTAATACGTAGATTAAGGTGGCTGAACACAGTTTGTACTGTTTCGGAGTAGTTATCATTCAATCAAGCATTATGTCACAAAGGTAACAGCTATGAAACCCAAACTTGGCAAGAACAAAATACAATAATAGACGTTTAGGATGTCGTCTGGGGTTTTGTGAAGATTTTGAGCGTTTCCATGGCAATGCAACAATTTCAAACAACACTGAAATATTACTTTGCAAGTTTGCTCATAATCTGGTCAGTATAGAAATTGATTATTTTTTGCATTATTTTAGTCGAGA
This sequence comes from Parazoanthus atlanticus, assembly GCA_025448195.2. Lineage (NCBI taxonomy): Eukaryota > Metazoa > Cnidaria > Anthozoa > Zoantharia > Parazoanthidae > Parazoanthus > Parazoanthus atlanticus. The sequence continues at coordinate 731 of JAOEHT020113281.1, read as the reverse complement.
TCACATCTCAGTCGCCAAAATAAAAAAAATAAAAAAATCTGAGAGAGTAGATCGGCAGTGTGACTTAAATAAATCATTAACTGTCTGTTAACTTCATGTGAAATTCATGTCATGAAAACGTCGCCATCTCGCGTTGACATGTGTGCAAGTTAAAATAGAATTCTAATGAGCAGTTTTTTCACAAAATAGAAAAAGTGAATTTTTATGGTTGTATTGGATTTGATGCGTTGCCATGGAAACAGATTGAATGACAAAGACACGTACACCACGTACTGTCCTGGTAATGTATTTCAATTGTACCAAATTTGGGTTTATCAGCTATTAGTACTGAGACGTGATGTCATGTTGTAGTACAGGTACTTAAACGTTTCGTAACTGTGTTCAGTCACCTTGACCGCAAAAAAGTGCGACAAGAAAATCTATTAGTGTCCGTAAAATCCACGGTCACCTGGTCACTCACAGGTCACATTTCAAAACGTTAGAAAGGCCAAACCCAGACTCTAAACCTGACCCAATTAAACCCAAAAGAAGCCGCACGTAAGCACTGTGGCACAGTTTCTTGGGTTGGGGTCAGGTTTGGTTTTGCTCGTTCTAAAGATTTTGAAATATGACCTGTGACCTGCGTTTTAGACCTGCCGCACTTTCAGCACCAGCCAGTTTGTCGACATCTATCTGCTTCTCATAAATCAATGCAAAGATTTTGCTGTTCGGTTGTGAGAACAATTTAAACC
>JAOEHT020113210.1:0-12646 GCA_025448195.2 Parazoanthus atlanticus | reverse complement strand
GGGGATCCTTTTGGTGTAAGAACTGTCTATATTTTGCTGAAATTCTGAAGGAATTATATCTCGTCAAAATACAAGGGGCTTGAGTCAAACTTTTGCTCTGCAGGAACTTGTTTCCTTCCACGTTTCCTTGTACAACTCGCACTCCCTCTCTTAAAGTTTTAAAAATGCGGGTTGGTATCACAAACTACACTTATCCTTTGTTTTTTCAGTACACATCACTGAATTGCGTCAATCAACACTAACCTGCTACTTCATGATTTTTTTTCCTAAACCATACACTTTTATTCAGTTCCGAAAAATAGTAATTCGTGTTATGATTTGGCGGTTCGACACAAGTTCCGACGTCACAGTTAGACATCAGAACAGGGCAGTGTTCGGTCCAGCCCCATTTCAGGCCAACTTCCTGCGTGTTGCCATATCCGTGTACAGAAAATAACTGTAGGCTAAATCGAGTAAATTCCTATTTGATGAGCCGGATGAGCAGTACTGACATTGGGTATTAGTTTTTAAATATCGCCACACAGAAAAGTTCTCGATCATTTGAGCGTGTAAGCCGATGGAGACACTGAAGTGCGTGAGTCCATTTCCCAGACGTTCGAAGAAGCGATCCACATGGCACAGTGGAATACACTACAAAAGACAACGGTATTCGGACGTGCATAGCAGCTCTGACAGCGATGAAGGTACAGGAGAATTGAACGAGGGGCTGTAGCGCTGTAGCGCGCAGTGTTGTTTCTAGTGTATCGAAGAAAGCGAAAGGTACATCCATGTGACAACATTTCGCCCACATGGCGGCTCACTCCGTTTGTAGCACGAGTCGAGTACCATATATATTTCCATCACACTTACAGTAGTAGAGAAATTGCAAGAATCGGATCCACTTTAGATATCAGAAACATCATTGTACTGTTTGGTAATCCTTTATTCAGCATTCCGTCTGATTTGTGGTTCACCTACAAAAATGAACTTTCATTTGAGTGCTGTCTATACGATACATGAAATTCTTGTATCAGTTATTATTGTAGCTTTAAGTTTAAAATATTCTCCGGCTGTCCTTTTTTATATTTACTTTATCAGTTTATGTAATACTATATTTAAATGACTAATTTCTTGTTTAAAACAAGAAAATCAGATAAAACTTTGAAATCTGATTATATAATTGTCACGTATAAGAGATAATCTGTGAAATGAGTACACGGTATTTTATACTCGATCAATGAATCCATATCTCAAATATTTCTATGACGGGGAAATTAAGAGACAAAGGAACTTGTTCAGTTTGGATAAAGTATTTGGCTTTTGTGAAATTTTTGGTGTATCGAATCACTACATGAAAGATGTACCCAGAGGGCTTTTTATATGGTGAATTTTGAGTAAATCAAAAATACTTGGTCCGTGCCGGGCAGAAACTGTTTCTTTTTTTAAAAAAATTGTAATGAATAGCTTTAATATATCTCATACTTTGAGACGTGGTGCAAAGAAAACGCACTAAAAAAAGGCAAGGACCGTCTGAGTTGAGTGAGTTTTTATTTATTTCTTGGGTCTCGCGCATTCTGACCGATCCCGGTCTCTAAAAAAAATGGTTTAGTGTTTGCAATCGCTTGGTCATTGTCTGAGGGAGACTATTTTCTTATTGGGGAGCAAGCTCTTTCTCTTAAATTAGCCCATTATTAATATGCTAAGTTCAATGTGCAAATGCCGTAAAGTGTGACGAATTGACAGCATGCTAGGAGTTGCCGGAAATTCCCACAAACCACAAATCCTCCACCCCGCCCATCCTCACACTGACCTGGTAACCACGCTAAATTATCGTGCTATGCATCTCAGCATGTTGGCAGTCAAACAGTTCCACCATCTCACCTGGGTCAATATTTGGCAAAACACTCATAAAGAACCCAAAAACCATGCACGCCGAACTCTAGTAGTTAACTTTTTTTAAAAAGTGCGTTAGCATCATCTTTTTTTTCATCTTTATGTTTCGGCAGTGCGTTAACAGTAATCCACACAAAAACAGATGAAATGGTTAGATTACTGTAAATATACATTATACTGCACTGAAAAAAACGTTAGTAAATTAATAACAGCGTGCTTTTCTTCGTGGTATCCGAGAAAACCTCTTTAACGCTATAGCAAAAATGAATGGAAGACTAACCTCAATTTGTGGTGCAAGGTGACCCCGAGTTTACATGTTGGCCCCAAAAAAAGATGATCAGCGTTTTTTATATATAAAGTCCTTGAGACTTACTGAGGCAAACGACTGAAATTGCATACTTTTCCGTTATAGTATTATTGTATCTCGGTATCTCATTGAGAGGGCTTTCACAACCCGGCACAAATTTATTTACCATCAAACGGTATCGTGTGACAATTATCTTAACTATTTTAGAAAAGAATTTTGTTATGTATACCTACATAAATATGTAATGTTTGGAAACATCTGCAACGCAGGTAGCTCTATAGGTATTTGGCGGGTTTTTAAACAAGTGACGGTACATTATAGTGCAGCGGAGGAAGCTGACTTATAGGTAGCATACATGAAGTATCTACCAACTTATATGCGTCTCGGGGGGGGGGGGGGATGTCACATGATCTCAAATTGGACAACAAACTCCCAATCGAAAGAGGGCTATTTTTGTTTGAAAATGCAGTTAGTTGTTCTTGTTTTCGGTTAGAATCTATAGTTTCCCTTTACCTTCCAATTGGAACGCTAAGAACACAGTCGATAACTGATCATGAATGTGATAAAGTGATGAAACACCGGAAGAGGCGTCAAGGCGCTAGGCTGGGTTGCGCATCTCAAATTGACGTCATCAAGTGCGCCGTGATTTTGTTTTCACACAACCTGAGATGAATTATTTCCGCCGGGAAAACTGAATCATTTCAGGTCAGGTTATCAAATTAGTTGAAGCCCATTCTTTGCTCGCTTCAGTTTACTGAACACTACTTCTCCGCAGGACTAAAATATGATTTTGTCATTAACTAAAATTGAATAAATTACTATTCGCTCAGTGCTGATTAGTTTTACCGCGCGAATATGGATACGAGGACACACGCGGGGACACACGACATGACACTTAACACTTTCGTGAAAAGAATAAATGACATTTTGCATGGGAATAAAATTGTGTAAAGGCAAACAAAACCACTGACGAAGTTTTAAAAAAGAGCCCTTAGCTTTGAAGCCCTTTGAACAAGGCATGGCATCCAGTGTCCATCTTTTGAAGCATCAATGCGTTTGGAGGATATTGGAATATGACGTCTGCCGGATGAAAGTCAGTTGTTATGCTCAGAACAATTACATAACACCGCAGCGTCCAATATTTTCCAGGAACATGACATGAACTGCATTTGTAAGAGATAGTTGTTTATCCCTCAGTCCACATCTGACATCTTGAATGAGCTTACACATCTATATTTTGTAATCAGTTTGGGGCCCGGCGATGCTGAAGTTCCTTATTTTTTAACGACTTCAACCTCAAATCACAAATGTGTTAAAAAGTTTTGTTATTTCGGAAATTTTGTTTATTGCATCGTGAGTCCGAATGTGTCCCTATATATTTAAACTCAAAGCCGTTGTCCAGTCACAACATCTCAGCTAATTTTAATTTTAAAAAACGTTCTGTTTCTCTTGACATTGATATTGGTTAACAAGATTACAGTGTGTTTATCAAACAAATGTATAGCTATCTCTAAAGCTTCCTTTTTTAAAATCACTATTTAGTCTCAGCCTAAGGTATGTCCTTAAAATATCTTCCAAATTATTGCCGTTATACATTCTCGCTCAACTTTACGTATATAAAAAGCTTGTTCAGCTATAACCAATAAAAATAGTATCTATGTTACTTGATTGGTACGAGTTGATCGTTTCCTCGTGAGTTCAATTAAGTACACGCTTTTCTTTTTATAAAAACAAATATTACAAGAACACTGATGCTCAGATTTGCAAAAATCTCAAAAACCAGTAAGAAAAAAAAAACAAACCACGATGAACCTCAGCCAAAATTTACTGGTTCTCATTTTGTAACTAAAAAGGCGTGTTATTGTTTTGCTGCAAGTTCTTAATTTCATATCATAAGTACACATACGAATATTTGAAAGTGACCACTGATGGGCCCTACATATTCTTTATTTTTCTTTTCCGCTCTTGGTCACCGCTTGCGTTTGAAAAGACCCTATATTGTTAATCTTTTTGCAGAAGTTTATACAGCGGCCGCAACTTTTAATACGTTTTTATACATACATGAACTTTATTTCAACTCGAATTTAACAGTAGCTATAGAAAGGCTAATGTCTCCGAGCAGAAATTGTTAACTAAAGCTATTCTAAAATTACCATTAACCCCAGAAAGCTTCAGCTACTTTCCAAACACAATATGCGTGGGGGGTCATCTGATTTTCCAAACGGTTAAGAATTAGAGCATACCTTTTGGCATGCGTTTAGTACATGAACCACTAGTTAACTTCCATACAAAAAATGGTTAATTGATTGGCTGGTGTTGCTATGGTAACAAATGCAAAAATTGAAAACGGCTGCCATCTTGGATTTTCGGCCACTATCTTGGATTTTTGATTTTCGTGGTTTTGATTAATTTTGATATATATTATTGGAAATAGCAAGAAAACGTCGTTTTATGGGCTAAAACTATGAAATAGCTAGAAGAAAACAACAAATCGTAATAATTTTTAACAAAAAATTGACGAATTTCAAAAAGTTAATAAATATTTAACAACTTTCGTGACTTACCATGATGACGTCTTCAGTGATGACGTCATCTAATTAGTATCAAAGATGTATCCACAATCAAGGAATAGTTATACAAAAGCTTTTGGCAATTAGTAAAACGGCACAAACTTGAGGTCCAAAAAACCAAGGGGGAAGGGGGGCGGGTCAGATTGATCCTCCCTAAAGCTTTCCGGGGTTAAACCTAATACTGAATAACAATGCAAAAATACTAAAAAAACTGAGATACTGGAAAAATAATTCTCTGTTACATACTTAGATCTTCTATATCTAAGCTAAGGATTTTCTTATTATGTTTGCACCCTTAATACTCGTGATCCTTATCATTTAAAACATTTTACGTGAGCTGTAATTCATCAGAATCCGATAACACTTAGCACGTTTCGATTTTTATAAGAACAACTTTATAAGAACCTTAAGGCTCAGATTTGCCCAATTTAAGCCGGAGTAAGTTAAGAACAATTTCAGGCTAAAATACAGTAAAGCTCTGGCTTGGATCACCATCATAGGAATTAAATGTTTTACATAGAAACAGTTATTTTATTTCTAAAATAAGACTGACAATTTAAGAACAATTTGAGGCGAAATTTTAGTGCCAAAACTTAAATAACGCCGAGCCTCGGCCAAGTTTAGCATAATATTTACTAAAAAGCGTGTAATAGCGGTCCTTATCTGTGACCCTGTGACCTGCTGTAACAACCTCAGACACGTAATTTGGCCACTTTCCATTCCAAAGTTATTAATTTCCTTTTTCGTATCCAGATTACAAACATAGCAACTCCAAGGACGCTCTGTTCTATATCGGTACTAGTTGTGTTTTGAGCGAATATGGCATGCAAAAGAGACATGCAATCAAAAAGAAGCTCCCGACAAAGTAAATGGTGAGGGGAGGGGAGGGAAAGGGGAGGGCTTTGTCTAGAATGTGCAACTTATGTTAAACAATTATATTTCTGGGACATTTTGATTATGAGTGTTTCCAATTCGAGAGCTACTTATAACAACCTAGACGGAATAGTCCGTCTGGCCAAGGTGTTAAAATATGGCTAATAAAGATATAATTAAAATCTGTACGAAGAAGGACGCCCGTTGGCAGCGAACCTCTGGCTTTACACGGGTTGTTCAATCTCAAAGGGGAAGCTCCCCTCTCAAATGAGGGCGGCATTTTCTATCTAGCTTGATATTGAAATAATGGGTTTGCTATTTTTAAAATACTTATTGAAGGAGCTGTGGCGTGGCTAATGCTTCAGCTGAGCACATTCATCGACTGATGAAGCCGAAAGCAAGTTTCGCGTACTAACTCTTTCGTTCAATAGCGACGTTTCCTTTTTTGGTCCGTAAACATAGAGTCTACACTGATGGGATATCGATAGCGAACCTTCGTCCATGAATAATGGACGGATTTTGCTTTTTCTGTCATTCATTTTTAGCCAATTGCCATGAATGATTTGTCCGTTTTAAAGTTCTGTACGCCATCACATAATTATGGTCAAGTTTTTTTTCGAGCAAAATGAAATTTGTTTTTGTTATTTACTTATTATGTCAGTCCAGGAAGATGTTCGTGTCTCATGAAGGAAGTGACAAAAGGCACGTTTCAGCTGATAACTGCAAAAACGTGGCGTGTTTTGCTCACGGCTAACTCACCCTGCGCAAGACTAACGGATACGGACACGGACGGCATAACGTTGTGGACGTGCGAATATAAAGGGAAGGAAGAAAAAACTATTTATCTAACGCCGGAAAGTACAAGTGCACTTCCGAAAACTCGCGAACCCTCCAAAATTAAAGTCTACTCGACTCTGCGTTTTCTCGTAATATAAAACTCTTTTCCCATTCAAGTTCAACTCCAAATTTTTTTCTCAAAATATTTACTATAATTAATACTTGGCTCCGACATCTCGGCTTCCCATGAAAGTTTAGTTTACTGTTACAAGTACGAAGACAACTGAAATTGATGGTATTGTCATATAAATAAGGCCTCATATAGAACTAAAAAGCTGGTTACCGAATACCAAACATAATATCGTGAACGATCCTGCCAATTTGTTCTTCCATTACTTCATAATTCTAACAAGAAGAACGGAGAAAAACAGAACAAAAACAGGACCTTCTTCTAAACATGGAGATCTAATTGAGAACTTGTAGCAGTTTCGATTGCACTAGGTGCTACAAAGTGAGGATATAATCATATACTGTTTTATTCAGTTCATTCAGTTTCCTTTCAATTTCTGTGTGAGGAGTTCTCGGCGGTTAGTGTACGCAAATATTAACCTCATTAGTGTTTAATACTGAAAAGGTTGAAAAATGTGAGACAAGTTAGATGTAAAAGATAAGCTATATTTATAATCCAGATTGTGAAGGCTAAACAGTAAACAGCCCATAGCAGATTTTCCCATAAAGTGGATGAAGCAGAAGAGGAACTCTTTAAGGCCGATCAGTTTCAGTCTTGTTTCTGTGTGACTTCCGGCTGCTGTGACAGAAATGACGATTTTAAAAGTTAAGGGGGATACATGTATTAGAAAAAATATTTTAGATGTGTGCATGCGCGTGACATGGCTGAACGGTCCAATATTCAGATATTCGGTCATGGGCGGGTCTGTTACCGTCAGTGATTATTCAGGGTTCATTTCCTGCCTTTCCAGTCACGATGCTCTTTTGTTTTGATAGCTGCCACAAACAAATACTTGTATTGGGAACGATATTTCCTTTATCTCGAGTTTCTCAGAGTTCAGTGACTCACAAATGTCAAAGATCATCATCCATGTACTAAACAGGCGTGGAGAAGCTGTAAACCGTGTTCTAAGATACACATTCTCGACTTATTCCGAATATAAATTGAAGTTTTACAAGATGTGAATTTTAGTAAAGCAGCTATTTAACGCATGTTTAGTTCCACTTCGTTTGAATGAGTTTTATTAAAACTCAAAAGCCGCCGTCTTTGCGCTCTGTTGGTTGTTAACCGGTCAATTTTCCGCTTAATGTGATAAAATCACGCACAACTTTGAAGTCTGCTTTGGTCCGCCACTGCTTGCGAAACTTAATACTATTTTGTAAAAATTAAACAACTACGATTCATTCAAAGAACCCAAGTTCAAGTATAAAGACTGTAAACAAAGATGCTGTCAGAATTGTAAGGAGATTTACGTGTCGCAAAACCACAAAGACGCAGTTCAGAATTCCTTCTTTAGTTCTTGCCAAGAAAAAAAGTTCAAAGACGAAAGCCGCTTAATACTTTGTCTAGCTGAAATCCTTAGCTTTGTTTTAATGCTAGCAAATTTTAAGTATGATTTTAAAAGCTGTTTTCAAAACTCTCGTTAGTAGTTGTTAGGAAGTTAGTTAGTTTTTGATCGAGTCATTTGCTGACCGGAAGTGCGTTGAGTCATCGTTGAGCGCCACATCCGGTCCAGCACTTCGAATGTGAATAGGCCCGCGCATGCCCGAAACGGACCAGAAGTGACAACATTGTGAGAAGGAGGGTTCCGCCGTTTTCGACTTTTTATTCGTAGTTTTAATAATATAATGGTTATGCTGGGGGCAGTCTGGCATAAGTTTTATGGAGCTGGCTATATGCAATGCCAACAAAAGATATCGAACTCTTAAGATACCGTTCTCGAATCGATCTGGCGGACTCGTCGCAACTCCGAAGAGCGTTTAGTGAGAGCAGTCTACTTGAGTGCAGTGGTGGTGGTGTTCAGCAAACCTATGCCGGTCTTTCAATGTTGAAGTTAAGCAAGACTCGAGTTAATGTTGGAGAAAGTGTTACAGTTTACTGGGACATCAAGGAGTTGTGTGGAGCAGAAGACTGGATTGGACTCTTCTACCTCGGTGAGTTTGAAACCTGCAAAGGGTTCGATTTATGATCCAGCGTTGAGGCACTCGGTTTATGAAACGTGCGCTTGTCACTTGTCTGTGAGATACTAAATGTTATAGATCTGTTACCAAGCTATCTTGCCTCGTGTTTATTATCACTTTGTTGTCAATTAGTCCTGAACTACTCGTTGAATATTTTGATGTTTACAGTTTATACCTCGAGCCAAACTTAATGTGAAAAGCGTGTCAGTCCTTCAGGATAATCAAACAAGCTTCGGAGTGATCTTCATCTTGCCGAATGTTTTTGTGTTTTGAAAGTCGTAACAGCAGAAATTGGCAGCTAGTTTTATGTCTCTGTTGATTGATTGTTTTCCTTAAAATAACTGCTTTGTGAGTTAGTGTGTAATATTCTCAGATGACTCAGATATATTGCTCATGCAAGTACCATAATTTTGTAAACCAAAAATTTTAGGATGAACCGAAGATAGTTTCTTGTTATACTGAGCAACGCTAAACTTCATATTCATGTTATTGTTTTGTTTTGTTTTCATGTTGGTGTGCTTTGCTGCAAATCCGTTGTTTAGGTCATGTTTTAAAAGTTTTTGGGTTGATCTGACCCCATCAAGCTTTTCAGGTATTCATCGTTTGAAATTGTGAGTTACTCTTGTCTTGCAATATTTTCGCTTTTGTGTATTTTTATAATATTTGCAATCTGTCACGAATTTTTCGTAGGAGAACTGTGGTTGTTCCTTTCAGACGTGATCAAACCACGGTAAACGAATGTAGTATATTCGTTTCTCGATATCAATTCCTGGGGTTTCTCGATATCAGTCGCTATTAGGGTTTCTCGTATATTTAGTTGATCTTGTAACCCAGTTACTCGCAAGAGAACAAGAATCACTTCATTAACAGTTGCTGATTTGCGTTGCAAATATTCTGCCTGACTTTAATTCAATTCAAAGAGTTGAATCGGTATAAAATTGTTTTCACTGCCACATACTTTCATAGCGTATCTTTTAATACCTTTCTTGGAAAGCATTTCTGTGTATTAGTTTGGTGGCTTTTTTGAGTTTGCTTCAAATTTTATAGAATTGAAAACAGAAAAAGCTAGATTTATGTCTTGAAATAAAAGTCTCTTTGTCCGTTGTTGACGCAAAATGCCGTCACACAATTACCGCCAAGAGCGGTCCTTTTGCCGCAAATTCTGAAACGCTTTTAGTTTTTGAAGAACAAAGAAGGAGAAGAGCTGTTACAGTTTTTGCATGTTTTAAAAAAATGTTGACAAAGGTTACTGTTGACATTTTGCACGGGACAAATTTTAGTCCGTGTGCAAAAATTGATTGGCACGTGAAGTCATTAGGCCGTGACAAAGTGAGAACGAACAATTAAATTTTAGCAGTCAGAATTTCACTTTCTTTTAAAATGAAAAACTCAGTTAAGGATATAACAATACAGAAACTTGAAATGATAAGTGAAAACGTTTTAGTATATCTATGTGCTCATGTGCCAAAAGCTTAATGGTAATGCAAATTTGTCAGTTTTGACTTTGTTCTGTCAATACTGTTCTTTGACTTTATCTTAGGCAAATATTCGCTGTCAAGCAAGTTGAGAGAGATCTGTCTGTCATAGCTACAACAACTGCTTTCCTTTTTGGGATCAAAATTGTCTCGCCACAGAAAACACCCAGCAACAAAGATAAGATTGTTGTCAAATAATGATTCGAATCTTTAAAATAATTCATGTGTTCATCTTTATCATATAAATTTTATGAAAATTGGGAAATTTGAAATTATCAATAATTTTATTATAAAATGTATAATTAATGTAGCCCTGGGGACATTGATTTATAAAGGAATTATGTATTTGATCCTGAAAGTGAATTCCTGATCACAGCTGATGAATCCCCATGGTGTAAACTATTAAACAGTAATAATTGTTTTAATTCAGAAACTTGTAATTAAAAAAATTGGCATTCAAAACAATAAGTTATGAATTTGCAAAGCACAGTTGCCAGTAGTAGTTTTAGTTGTAATGCCAAAAAGATCACTGTAAATGTTTGCTTGATCTGGAAGCAAATGTTTGCTAAACACAGTTTGTAAACTTTAAAATGTTACATAATATGATGTTGATATGCGTAAATAAATATTCTTTTTCTGACTTTTACACCTTGTATCAATTGCTATGTTTGATACTTTAATATTTACAGTGTAGTGTCTGATATAAATGTAGCCACTGCCAGAAGTCAGCAGAACGTTTTTAAAATAGATACTAAAATCCTCAGTCTCTTGACTGTATTAGTTTGAATCACGATATGCTCAGAAATTCTGCAATAATCACAGTTCTCGAGCTAATTATAAGTTTTTAACCCAAGGCAATGGGAAATGTTGGTTACGAGTTTCACATATGATATTTTAAAAGCTATTAATGACATAAAATTATCCAAACCTCTGATGCTGATTTTAACTTTTTGGCCAGAGAGTAAGGACAATTCTAGATTAAAACAACTGGTCGTTCTATCAATTTCCTACCAATGGTACATACTTAGTGACTGATGTTTATCCATGAATCTTGGTTGATGCACTTGAAAATGTCTTGGGTTGTAGAACTGGCATAATTATCTGATTGGCCAAGACAGCCCTGGACAACCAATCCTCTTATTTTGTCCTCAATTGTTTTTAACTTTTGGTATGATATTTTACAATTGTTAAACCAGGCCATGCAGTGAGTAAAAGGAGAATGGGCCTTGAAAATGGTACTTGAGTTGAATGAAATTCAAGCAGCAAAACAAAAACGTAGAACACCTGATTGCAGCTTCTAAAGGAGGTTTACGAGGAAACTGGGACTTTATAAACACGAAGCAACACACAGCAACAGAAGTTTGGATAATTATATATCATTTAAGCTTATCTGAAACTTGTAACCAACATTTTGCATTGCCCATGATTTTACCTTCATCTTAAGAAATCTGGAGCAATACGAAACAATTCGCAAAAGTATACAGTAAATATCATTCTTCAGTCAATAAAAGAAGAGAAAGGAAAACCACATCATTTTGAGTCAGCTGTCATGGTTTGCAATCAAGTCTTGTGCTCAGTAATAATTAGTAGGAGCAAATGGCTATGAAACAAGTTTACAAAATATCAAGTGTTGAAACTGTGCCTTTAGGAAAAAATTGCTTTTAAGTGAAAAATGTACATGTCTGCCACTTTTATATAAAGTCTTTTATAGTGTTGGTTTCTTGCAAACAAGCTAAGTATGCACCAGAATGACTCGTCAATTTAATTTCATGCGTGGACAGATGTGTCAATAAATTTTGATTTATGAACTATTAGGAATGTGTTTCATTAATTTATATCTTAAAGATCATCTTTTTATTTTTTATAATGTTTTCCACATGGGCCACACAAGATGTTTTTAGGAATGCTATAAAACACAAATATTTCTCACAACTTTTCAAAAATTCCTGTTTTTAAAATTTGTTCTGTATCAGTGGACAGTTTAAAATGCCATTGATGGTGTACGAAAAAGTATTCTTTTTAAAATTACATAAATTGTACTTTACCTTAAGTATTAAATTTGAAAGAAAACTTGTACTGTGTTACCCTTATGAAATGCCAACTGAAAACTTTTCAAATATTCGATAAGGTGATTAATTTTAGAATTTTACCAAAAGAGTATTTTGGATGCACTTCAAGAGTATGGTAATATGTTTGTTCTCTAATCTTTTAGGAAAAGAAATACAAGTTATAAGTTTTTCAAAATTAATATAATTAAATAATTATTAATATTTTTCTACCATTGACATTATTTTGAAGAAACTATATTAGCATTCTTACTTTTAAATAATATGTCTGTGTAAGTACACAACATGTACAGAAAAAATTGAAAACTACTAGTAAGATAAAAAATGCTATTTTTAAATTAATTATTATTTTTTGTTATATGTTTATGATTATTATGAACCACATTAGTTTAAGATAATTTTCCTTGCAAACATCCATATTTCAATTACCAGCTACATGTATCATACTACCCAGAATTCTTTCCACTGCAAATCCATGATGGTGCTGAGTCAAGCAATGAACAAATGCACTTAAAT